>CP139507.1:54711259-54814949 GCA_021014915.2 Artemisia tridentata subsp. tridentata
TTTGGTTGATTAGATAATGATAGGGCCGAATAATAGGAGGAGGGGGGATCAAGAGGAGCGGCCAAATTGATTGCATGAGTCAATCACCATTTATTTTACATTAATTCCCATTTATTTGTAATTTAAATGTACTTAAATAACTTTTAAAATTAAATAAATGTATACTTAATTGTTTTTGAACTTGTTAATGTGTAAATATAATTTTTATAACTTGTAAAAATATTTTATGATGCTCTCTAATTATTTCATGACATACTTTAGTACATTTCATAATTTTTGGAATTAATTTTATACGTTATATAAGCCTTTATTAAATTTTCAAGTTGTAGGGGCATTTTGGTCTTTTAACACATTTTAGATTTTAGGGTTTTACAATAAGGGTGTTGTGACACTCAGCCAACAATAGCTGTTGCAATGCTGAGTCATGTTGGTATTTGGTCACAGGCTTGTTTCTAAGCCAATTACATTCCATGAGTCGTTTTACATTAACCATGTTGAAAATTGTGAGTGTATGTGTTTGTTTGATTTGAGACAAAGCAATATAACAAATGTAAGATTAATAATAATATGAGACTTGTCCTTAAATGACTCGATCCTAATACATATATATACTTGTGAAACGACATGACTTTACAAAGTCAAACGTTGTGTCCTTTCAACAAGTAACCGTTCAATAACTACCAAACCATAATAACCGTTTCTAACTAACTATTAAAAGGCTTGTTTGGGTTAACAAACGACCCAAACAATACAGTTGCCTTTTTTACCCATTACTGACCCATTACATAAGTAAGCTAAATAAATGTCTTACAGAATGCATAAAAACATTAACATAGGTCCACATTCTCCTCCTTAATGTTTTAATGCCATTCTTCATATGCTTCTTGGTTCCAATCTTCAAGTGATGATGACAAAAATCATCACTACTGCTGCTTGCATCCATTCCTTCATCTGTTGCTCCAAATTTGCTTCCACTGCTAACATCTTCCATGTGCATATCATCCCTCACAGTCTTGCTCCTTTTTCTTGGAGTCTCATCCTGCATTCCTGTACTTGAGCATCCCAATCTGCATCAACCTGTGGTCCACTGATGTCTACAGTACCTCTGCCATCTCTTGCCACAACTGGTTTTCCTTGCATTCTCTTTGCTTCTTCATAGTACACCTTTATCATGCCAATGTATTCTTTATACACCTCTTTAACTGTGTCATGATGTTCATATGCCAATCCTAGTATCTTTGCAACTTGGTGCCAATTTCCATTGAGTGTTACATCCATATATCCACCCAGTGCATCCACAAATTTGTATAAAGCCAACAAATCAATTTTGATTACCCCTATAGTTGGTGGTAATTCGCCTAATACTTGCTGTTTTAAGTACTCTATGTAGAACCATTCAAGCATCTCCATGAATTTCCCTTTCAATACTTCCCAATTCCCATAAACAAGTTTATCTATTTCTATCAAATTCAAGAATGCTATAAACCTTTGGAAAGTATTTACCTTCATGAAGTATAAAGTCCCATTCATGCTTATGTATTCACTGTCCACATAATCATGATCATTCTCCTTATTCATTCTTAGTTCTTCCATTCCCTTGATCAAAGAACACTCATCTCCTGGATCCAATGATCTAAAGTAGTCATCCAAAAACCTATTGTGACTTTCAATGATGCTGTGTTCACTTTCTCCTTCAATGGTGTTACGTTCTTCAACTGCTCCTTCATTCATGTCACCAAACATGTATCTAACTTTGCATCTGTTGCCATCATAACTCACCATGTATCCTTGTTCCTCCAGTTGATCCAAACTAAGAATATTTAATGTAATTTTCTGGAGTGTAAATTACATTTGGTACTATCAATCTCCCTTCTTTTGTCTCTACAAACACTTCTCCTATGCCATATGAAACAATGAACTTTTTCTCTCTTTCTTCTGTCCCTTCAACCTTGAATCTTTGCACCATTCTTTTGAACAAATGCTTCATGGGACTCATATGTTTCTTATATGCAGTGCTAACATACCATATTTCATCCCAATTTCCTAGGTCAGAACCTTCAACCATAAAATCTGTTGTGACATGTACAACTTCTGGTTCATACTTGAATAATTCCTGAACTTGTGGGATTTCTGTTGTTGTAGTATTCATTATACTTGGTTCCATGTTTTCTGTGATAATCTCCTTTCCTTTATTTGTGCATTTTCCAGTAAACGTGGCCCCTTTTCTTGCAAATGTAGCAACGTGCCCTTTTAACCTTTTTGGATAAATCACTTGTTTCCCCTATCTGTTTGTAACTGCGCGCTGCCTATTGGAGGTTTTATTTTTGAGGAATTATAGGACACCACTTCTTCCACTTTCTTTCTAAGCAAACGTTTTCCCTCTGGAGATATGTGCTTTTTGTGTCTAGGCCATTGTGGGGTGTTTGGTTTGGTTTCTCTTTGTAAGAAATGTCTGTTTGGGGTATACTGGGTGTTTCTGTGTAATTGACTTTCCCACGGATCAGAACATGCGCTCTGATACCACTGTTGGTATTTGGTCACAGGCTTGTTTCTAAGCCAATTACATTCCATGAGTCGTTTTACATTAACCATGTTGAAAATTGTGAGTGTATGTGTTTGTTTGATTTGAGACAAAGCAATATAACAAATGTAAGATTAATAATAATATGAGACTTGTCCTTAAATGACTCGATCCTAATACATATATATACTTGTGAAACGACATGACTTTACAAAGTCAAACGTTGTGTCCTTTCATCAAGTAACCGTTCAATAACTACCAAACCATAATAACCGTTTCTAACTAACTATTAAAAGGCTTGTTTGGGTTAACAAACGACCCAAACAATACAGTTGCCATTACTGACCCATTACATAAGTAAACTAAATAAATGTCTTACAGAATGCATAAAAACATTAACATAGGTCCACAAGTCACTCGGGACTAAAATCCGATTCTTATAAAAAATGAGTCCTTCTCTGAACTCATGATGTGGATAATCATCGGGGCGATCAGCAATAGCTTGAATTAAGGCTAAAGATTCCGTATGGTGGGCCAAAAATTTCCACAAGGCTGTTAATACGTTACAAACGGGTGTAGAGACAGCTTGTAAGGTGTTCAAGGAGCCTTGAGAAACACTAGAGAGAGCATCTGCTGGGCCATTTTCAGAACCTGGACGATAAGTTATTGTGAAATCATAACCCAATAGTTTGGAAAGCCATTTGTACTGCTCTGGTGTTTGGATCGTTTGATTAACAAGAGACCGTAAACTTTGATGATCAGTTTCAATGTGAAACGGACGACCCAACAGATATTGTCTCCAGCGTTTGATAGCTTCAGTGATAGCAAACATTTCTCGTACATAAGTTGATGCTTGTTGTAACAGGGGAGACATCTGTTTACTAAAGTAAGCAATTGGATGACCACCCGTGATAAGATGGCACCAATCCCGGAGCCTGAAGCTTCAGTTTGGATGATGAAAGCCTTGGAGAAATCTGGAAGTGTTAATACCGGGGGTATGCATGAGTGTGTCTTTTAAATTATTGAAGGCTGTTGTAGCAGAGTCAGATCATACAAAGGCATCTTTACGAAGTAATTGGGTTAAGGGGGCTGCTAACGAGGCATAATGGGCTACAAATCGACGATAATACCCCGCCAAACCGAGAAAGCCACGAAGTTGCTTTATGTTCCTTGGCAAAGGCCAGTCTTTAATTGCTAAACACCCTCAGAAGATACAATATGACCTAAATAAGACACAGAGGAACTCCCAAACTCACATATAGATTGCTTAGCAAAAAAGAAGTTTGATTGTAAGATCGAAAACACTGTCTCTAGATGTTGTAAATGATTCAGGACATGCTGTCTCTAGATTCCAAGCGTTGAAGTAGTGGATGCTGCTCAGGAGCTATGGGGTGACTGGATTGAGGGAAGTCATAAGAAAGCATGTAAAGATGGCGACAGATTTTGAAGAGCTCGTGGCCATGGACAAAAGATTTGAGCTTATAGTGCCGAGATACTTCTGTGTGGTTTGTTTCCGAGTTTGTCCCTATGTGATCGGCAAGAACTATGACAGTGACATTGAAGCAAATGAATTCAACGAGAAATTGTTGAAATCAGTGAATGCAACGGGGTGTGTTTACATGACACATTCAGTGGTTGGAGGAGTTTACTTTATACGAAGATGCTGTTGTGGCAACTCTCGCTGAAGATAGGCATGTGACGATGGCTTGGGAGCTGGTGAAGGATCAAGCAACTTTCATGCTGTATACACCAACGCCTAAGTTTTAAACTTACGGTCGTCTATCCCGATCCAAGAATTATATACTTGATTAAACCATAAATATGTAGCGTGATACATCACGTTCTTCAGTCTATGCAGTGTGGAAGATGTCTATGTTCTATACATAAATGGCTTTTCTGCACAATCATTACTTTCTAATGAATAAGAGACCTGGATATTAAACTTATGTGTACTTAACTAAAGTAGATGCTTTAAGAAATATGTATTACAGCTCATGAATAAGTATCCACTCGACATCGGAGTTGCTAAAAGTCAAATTAGAAAAAAAAAAAAAAAAAAAAAAAAAAAAAAAAAAAAAAAAAAAAACGATTTTATGGGAAATACTTCAGGAAATTCTGGAATCCTGTATTGCTGAATAGAGCGCCTACTCTGCATAGATTAGGCATACAGGCATTCCTGCCCATTTTAGTGGAAGGGCGTGCTATTTGTTTACATCCATTAGTTTGTAAGGGTTTCAATGCAGACTTTTACGGGGATATAAGCAAGAATGATGGAAGCAAAAATATTGACTGAGTAAAAGTGTGCAGATTAGGTGTTTCATAGAAATTAATACATTAATAATGATACGTTGATCAGATAACTTGAGAACTGAAACAAACACATTTGAACATTAAAGATTAAAGATTAAAACTGATGAATACTTGAACTAAAAGATGATATCTTGAATCGATGATCACTTAATTCTCCATATAAGCAAGCATTGGGACACGATGGTACGGCTTAACTCTGTTTGTTAATCCTGTTGACCAGAAACTTCACATGCACCCTCAGCTCGTATATTGTTTCATTAGTCATTTAAGAAAAATGGTATACTAAACTATCTCAATTTTCACAGCGAAATTAGATACCAAGGTAAAAAGCAAAATTAGAAGCAAAGGCATGTAAATCTTACACTAAACGATTGTATCACATAAAAATATACAAAATGCACATTGATGTTTGACATCATAATAATTATATAGTGATTGCTTACCGTCTTTTCTTCACAAATACTAATAAGTAAAAGTAAAATAACAGGTGATTTCGCCATGATATAGATACAGAAATGAACAAACACACCCAACAAGCTAAACAAAAAAGTATTTCAAATACTTGTCGATACAATTTGCCTGTCTTTCTTGATCAGCATACATCAAATATCTTTTTCTTTCATCATTTGGATTGGGGTTGATTTAAACCAAGGTACCCAAACAGATGTATTCTTTTGATACATCTTGTAAGCTTCAACCCTATACTCTTGTTTGAGCATCCTTTTCTCCACAAGTGTGGTCACATAAGCCAAACACAAGGTGTTTATTAGTGCTCCAACAAAGACCCAAGTGCCCCCTAGGCTCCAACCAAAGATGGCAAGTCCCCACCACCATAATTGCTCACCAAAGTAATTTGGGTGCCTAGAATAGTACCACAAGCCTTCATCAAGATTAGGCACCATGGCCTGTCCTTCCTCTTTCAGTTTCTCGTTCTTGCTTACAAATGTGTGAAGTTGGGTGTCCGCTATGTAGGCGTAGACAATGCCAGAAATGCAAATGACTAATGCGATTACATCCCAGATGTTCAATGGTTTGTTGACCGAATGAACGATATATAGAGGCAGGCATACCCCAAAGAGAAATACCTGGTTTAACAAATTTGAAATAATTTAGTAAACACAAACTTTTTTAAAATTTTAAAAAAAATAATTCATTATTTTGCTAAATTTTATTAAGTTTTTACTCATTTTGACTTGTTACCATACTACTAGGAGAAATGAAATCGGGGTTTATAATGTCTAACATTTACCTGCTGAATGAGGTAAACACCGAAGAATGAAACCCACCACCAGTTTGAGCCATGTTGTTTAGCCATATCGGTGAACCTCCAATCCTCCCTTGCACCACATTGCCATTTCTCACGGCGCAAGTAGTTGTGCGTCAATCTGATAGCCCAAACCCATGTCAAAACCACCACCACCATTGACCGCCATGAGTTATATTCCGCAGCAGGGTGATTCCCAAAGTAATGCACCAACATCACCGGAATCACAGTCCAATACAAATCTATCATCTGCGTAAAAAATCACCAAACAGAAAAAATAAAAAACCAGTAGATATATATAATTTTACATTTTGTCTTTGGATATAACAAAATTTGTTTTAATCCATCCTATCATACTTACATTTTAATAGAGTTAATTGTATGTGATTATATATGTCACATTTTAGTGCAATATTATTATTTTACGTACAACTACAACAACATATAATTAAGCATATACAATGAAAAAAATTTGTAAACAATGACAAACTGTGAAAGTGTGCTACGTTTGGTGCAAAAAATCGCATATTAGAAAATATCAAGTAAGTTTTTGTAAGTAATACTCACTCAGCTCGCGCATGACCATATATATGGTTCCGCTAAAGGTCAGGTGGTCAGATATATTATATATTAAAGAACGATAACAAATGAAGAAGAATCAAACATAGACTAGAAAGTGTACCCAATTGCTACATTGAAGGAGACTTATGAACCAGAAACCGACATCAATGTTGAGGAAGAAGAGGATGTTGGCTAAGATGAGAGGGTGTTTATAGCTCCAGTTCCACAAAGATGAAAGAAGATGATTATTATCTTGGTGGTGATTAAGGAAGTAGACGTAGAAGAAGATTGAAGGAAGAGGAGCAATGAATGCTATCAAAATATTCTTGAAAGACATGTTTGATTCACCAAAGATCAAAAGCATATGATGGAGCTAATGAAGACTCTCTAATGTTGGTGTTATATATATACTACAACTAGCTAGCTTGTCTTTGTGTGTTGTGTTTATCATAATTGCCCACGGTTTGACAATTTTTATATTTCCTACTCATAATAAGAAATAAAAAGAATCAATGAAGTTAAATAAAAGAAAAGGAAACCAGTCTTCCAATGCCTTAAGAGACAGGGTGCACAGAAAATTTAAACCATAATAATAGACACAAGTTTTAGGATCGGGTGGCTTTAGACAAATTCAAGGTGTTTTTTTTTTTTTTTTTTTTTTGTTTAATCTAAAAAATTAACACTACAGAGCAAAAATTTGTTGGTGTCACAGCGGGACCCCCTAGTTCCGTCACTGCTTACAACATGAGAGAGGTAAATCACGTGACATCATGATTAAAGAGACACGAGGAGACGATTTAATTTGACACGAGGAGACGATTTAATTTGAACATGTTTTACGGTGCATGTCCTCCACTACTGGATTACCATTGCGAGGATCACTGAACCAAGTTATATTAGATAGAGAACGTACAATACTATATTGCTGATGTCAGACGTACTTTAGCTGTTATTAACAAGATACACATTTTAATATTTTATCTCATGCATGTATTCTTGTTGTTAAAGTACTTTTTTGCTCATTTGGAGCGAAGTGAGTAATAATTATCATGCGTAATGATGATTAGAAGATAATGGTGCGGCTAATCATGACTTCTTATTTCCCTCACATGCACATCGTATGTGCCAGATATATCACTCACTTTAGTAACCTCATATCTTTTTTTGGTTAAAAAAACTGTAGAAATGACGTGTGTCTTTGAAAGTTCATTTTTAATTTGTGTTTCGCAAGCTCACATTCTAAATACTACTACGTATAATTTAGGTTTGAAAATTTATATATGTCCTCTTAATCATTTTCTTAATTTTACATGTCATTTATTTAGAAAAGTGCAAGAAAGTAAGTCCATTTTAGTCACGATAAATAGCATGTAACATTTTCCGCTAGGTAGTTACATATATATTTTATGTTGTCATGGCTTGATGAACATATTTAAATTTATGGTTTCATGCATCCTAGGCCGGAAAAATTATCTAAACCCAACGGGTTGTCGGTAAAGGCTTAGAAATCCTTAACGAGGTTTCAAGTTCGAATCCTGCAAGCTACAGTTTTTTAGGCCACCGGCAGCTTGCCTTAAGAATCGTGAAGACTAGTAATTTGCCAAGGCTCTCCATGAGTATTGAGTCTTGCGGGTGTAGTCTGTGCAAGTCTAGGGTTTACCAGCTCACTAAGTGATCCATGTGATGTTGGTTTATTTCTTTCGTATCAAAAAAAAAAAAAAAAAAAATAATATATATATATATATATATATATATATATAGGGGGACTTTCTTACGAGAACCATTTTATCTGCTAGAACTGAGAGAACCACAAAAAACATACATGCACGCCTTTTAAAATAAAATAAAAATACATGCAAATCATCAATAATCGTAAGTATCCACCTATGTTCTTCAATATCATCATGAACTCATCCTCTTTTTTCACAAAAACCTTACACAAGGCCGCAATATTTTCGTTGCACGCCTTATAAGAACATACATGCACACCTTCAAAGAAAAATGTTGTATTTCCAATTTCTTATCAAATTCTTTAGAACAACTATGTTTTTTTAAAAATATATATGTTGTTTTTAGAACATATGTGCAAAAATACAATTATTGAAGGCGTGCATGTATGTTTTTGGTGGTTCTCTCAGTTCTCGCAGATAAAATGGTTCTCGCAAGAAAGTCTCACTATATATAATATATATATATATATATATATATATATATATATATATATATATATATATATATATATATATATATATATATATATATATGGGCACTTTCTTGCGAGAACCATCTTATCTGCGAGAACTGACAGAACCACAAAAAACGTACATACACGCCTTCAAATATTGTATTTTTGCACATATGTTCTAAAAACAACATATATGTTTTAAAAAAAAACATATATGTTGCGAGAACCATCTTAAAAAAAACATATATGTTCTAAAAACAACATATATGTTTTAAAAAAAACATGGTTGTTCTAAAGAATTTAATAAGAAATTGAAAATACAAAATTTTTCTTTGAAGAATTTAAAGAATTTAAAAAAGAAAGTCCCACTATATAGGGGCACTTTCTTGCGAGAACCATCTTATCTGCGAGAACTAACAGAACCACAAAAAACATACATGCACGCCTTCAATAATTGTATTTTTGCACATATGTTCTAAAAACAACATATATGTTTTAAAAAAAACATGGTTGTTCTAAAGAATTTGATAAGAAATTGGAAATACAAAAATTTTCTTTGAAGGTGTGCATGTATGTTCTTATAAGGCGTGCAATGACAATATTGTGGCCGTGTGTAAGGTTTTTGTGAAAAAAGATGATGAGTTCATGATGATATTGAAGAACATAGGTGGGACTTACGATTTTTTGTGTAAGGTTTTTGTGAAAAAAGATGATGAGTTCATGATGATATTGAAGAACATAGGTGGATGCTTACGATTATTGATGATTTACATGTATTTTTATTTTATTTTAAAAGTCGTGCATGTATGTTTTTGATGGTTCTGTCAGTTCTCGCAGATAAGATGGTTCTGAAATGAAAGTCCCAATATATATATATATATATATATATATATATATATATATATATATATATATATATATATATATATATATATATATATATATATATATATATATATATATATATATATATATATAGGATAAAGATCAAATAAAAAGACAAATATCCGTACATTACGTAAAAAGATTTTTTTTTTCAAAAATTTTCTCGAAAAATTCCAAAAAAATTCCACAAGATCAGGTATGTTGGTGCATGAAAAAATTGTGAACGAAGTTTTTCTAAAAGTTGATATTTTTTCCGAAAAAAATTTATGAAAAAATACGTTTGTGCATTAAATCATTTTTTTGTGCATCAAAAATTTGTTTTTGCACCCAAGTTCTTTTG
Source organism: Artemisia tridentata subsp. tridentata (assembly GCA_021014915.2). Classification (NCBI taxonomy): domain Eukaryota; kingdom Viridiplantae; phylum Streptophyta; class Magnoliopsida; order Asterales; family Asteraceae; genus Artemisia; species Artemisia tridentata. The sequence continues at coordinate 54,721,326 of CP139507.1, forward strand.
ACTTTTTTAATCAAAATAACATTGCGCATCTAACTAAAACAAGTTGAAAATTTTGTGCATCAAAAATTTTTTGCGCATCAAAATTCGTTTTTTGTGCATTAAAAAAAACGTATAAAAACTCAAAATTAGAAAAACTTCTTTCACAAAAGTTTCATGCACCAACATTCCCGATCTTGTGGAATTTTTATGGATTTTTTCGCGAACTTTTTTTAAAAAAAAATCTTTTTACGTAGTGTACGGATATTTGTCTTTTTATTTTAACTTTACCCTATATATATATATATATATATATATATATATATATATATATATATATATATATATATATATATATATATATATATATATATATATATATATCGATTAAAACTCGGTATTAACATAATTAGATGTTACTAATACTTAAAGAAAGATATATAAACACTTTCAATAACTCTAGAAACGATTTGGCATCACATGCAAGCACATTTATGTTCTATTACTAGGTGAAAGCCTTTATGTTGGTCCCCCACACTCACAACTAAGCCTAGAGAACCCCGAATCAACGCACTCATTGTACATCTTTAGCCCCTTTTTTGCGTTTTGTATTTCCTCTCTCTTCTCTATTTGCGGAATTTGATTTTAAAAAAGCACACTGCAGTATCGCAAGTCATCCTCAATGTCAATGGATGACACTCAACATCAACCCACACCCCACTTTTGTGTCATGGTTGGCGTTATTGAGAGCGTCATTTAGACGACGTTACTTTTTAATGTGTGTTTTGGGTGTGTATGTGTATGTTTTTGGTGTAATTTAGTGAGTCCAATTTTCAGTGTTATAAGTGCGGGTAAGATGTCGTTCGATATTGTTCTTGGTGTCGTGTTGGCAGAGTGAATGACACTGACTTTTGAAGTCACCGTACATAGAGCTCTAAAGAATAACTTACACAAGTTGTGAACCATTAAATTAGGAGCACGTACATATATCCATATCATATAACTTTTCTCAATCTGTAATTCGTTAAAGTGTTCTTTCCAATTCCAAAGTTCTATTAACTAACCGGCTGAGTGGCAGAAAGACTCGAGATTATCACTTAAAATGTGTAAGGTTTTAAGTTCGATTTTTGCTTGGTGTAAACAACTCTGACAATGGTCATGTCAACCTACAAGAAAACATAGCACGGGCGACGAGCACCACGCCGACGACACAATGTCGTCGGCACCATACGCTAAAAGACAAAAAAATGGCTTGACCCAGCCAAGGCTGCGTTGAATTTTTATATCTTTATTACGCCGACGACTTTTCGTCGGTACAAAAATTCTAATGTTTGACTTGGTAAAAACCTGGGCGGGAATTTTTAGACGACGCTACTTTTTAGTGTGTGTTTTGGGTGTGTATGTGTATGTTTTTGGTGTAATTTAGTGAGTCCAATTTTCAGTGTTATAAGTGCCGGTAAGATGTCGTTCGATATTGTTCTTGGTGTCGTGTTGGCAGAGTGAATGACACCGACTTTTGAAGTCACCGTACATAGAGCTCTAAAGAACTTACACAAGTTGTGAACCATTAAATTAGGAGCACGTACATATATCCATATCATATAACTTTTCTCAATCTGTAATTCGTTAAAGTGTTCTTTCCAATTCCAAAGTTCTATTAACTAACCGGCTGAGTGGCAGAAAGACTCGAGATTATCACTTAAAATGTGTAAGGTTTTAAGTTCGATTTTTGCTTGGTGTAAACAACTCTGAAAATGGTCATGTCACTACAAGAAAACATAGCACGGGCGACGAGCACCACGCCGACGACACAATGTCGTCGGCACCATACGCTAAAAGACAAAAAAATGGCTTGACCCAGCCAAGGCTGCGTTGAATTTTTATATCTTTATTACGCCGACGACTTTTCGTCGGTACAAAAATTCTAATGTTTGACTTGGTAAAAACCTGGGCGGGAATTTTTAGACGACGCTACTTTTTAGTGTGTGTTTTGGGTGTGTATGTGTATGTTTTTGGTGTAATTTAGTGAGTCCAATTTTCAGTGTTATAAGTGCCGGTAAGATGTCGTTCGATATTGTTCTTGGTGTCGTGTTGGCAGAGTGAATGACACCGACTTTTGAAGTCACCGTACATAGAGCTCTAAAGAACTTACACAAGTTGTGAACCATTAAATTAGGAGCACGTACATATATCCATATCATATAACTTTTCTCAATCTGTAATTCGTTAAAGTGTTCTTTCCAATTCCAAAGTTCTATTAACTAACCGGCTGAGTGGCAGAAAGACTCGAGATTATCACTTAAAATGTGTAAGGTTTTAAGTTCGATTTTTGCTTGGTGTAAACAACTCTGAAAATGGTCATGTCACTACAAGAAAACATAGCACGGGCGACGAGCACCACGCCGACGACACAATGTCGTCGGCACCATACGCTAAAAGACAAAAAAATGGCTTGACCCAGCCAAGGCTGCGTTGAATTTTTATATCTTTATTACGCCGACGACTTTTCGTCGGTACAAAAATTCTAATGTTTGACTTGGTAAAAACCTGGGCGGGAATTTGACCGCCAAAACTATGTCGACGTCATGTCGTCGGCATGGTATAAACCAAAAAAATAATTGTGATTAGCGCGGGATTAGCGGATGATTAAGGGTTGTTTTGCCTTTAGTTTAATGACGCCGACGACATGACGTCGGAATCTATTTAAGTCAAATTTTTTTGACTTTTCCCTCTTGTGAATAATAGCGAATAATTGGGCGGGGTTTTTCCCGCCTTTATTATACCGACGACAGGTCGTCGGTGATATTTTGTAACACCCCCAAAAATGTGATATTGCGGAAGCATTCGGGTCCTGGGGTGCTACGAAATCAATATACATCGCAGAGTGATATAGTACAATGCCATAACTTAAATTTAAAGAAACCGTACATTAATACAACATTGTTTTAGCCAACAATGGCATTTGAAACATAAAAGTTTGTTTCTGGAAGTTAACATTTTATTTCATCCAACTAGACATGATAGATGAAGACTCCTTAGTGCTAATGTCTTCATAAAATACACTTACTAGAGATCACCTGAAATGCATGAGAAAACGGGTCAACTATGAAAATAGTTGGTGAGTATACAGGTTTTATTCAAAAGAAGTCCAAGGTTTTTGAGAAAAAGTCCACTCGGTAGAAGCAGTGTCAAACCATTCAGTTACAAGTCTTGCCCATACAGGACTTGTAACCTATGGTTTCACAACAATTATAGTCAAACACACATGTTCTTTTAGTTCACATTAAACGACTAAGTATATAATATTGTATGCGGCAAAGCCCCTAAAAATAAATAATATGCATTCCGTAGACAGGGGAATGAGAGGTTGGCCGACCTCTAATAGCGCTATCCATACTACCTACTGCTCCGCACAAGGGAGCCGTACGAACGGTACGTCAAAATTGGAGTGCGAACGGCAAACCAATCGGGGACTAACAATGCGAATGTACGAACGGTACATCATACCAACTATTATATACTAATTAAGTCAAGCCTGTTCCGTAGACAAGGGAGACTAAAATTTAAGTGCGTACGGCACGTCAACAGTTCAAAACAAGTCATAAGCTCAAACAATATTTTATGGTTCAAAGTCAAGTTCCAAATAGCTCAGTCAAAACATATGTCATAAGTTCAGATAAAATCTTAAGTCATGCATTCCACCCCAAACAAGTAAAGCGGTAAAAAGGGGGTCTGAATACTCACCTTGGCATATAGCAGTCAGACATAACAGTAGTTCAGATAAAGTTAAGCACCAACACGCGACCTAGATTAGCAAGGTTGTTTTAGTTCACAGGCTAAGTTTAAGACTTGAGTTCAAAAGTTTTAATGTGTTTATGTTATTGTTGCTGGTGTGGCAGCATTTAAGTTTAAAATGTTTTTATAAGCATTTGTAGGTATTGGCTCATTGGAAGTGCTTACGAGATACTAAGACGAAATCCTTAGTTTGGCAATAACTGAAAGATTATGAACGGAACGATTAATAATTGCAAAACGTTGATGATATGATGGAAAATGTTAAAATCATGTGGATATGTATATTACAAGTGTGTACATGTGAGAAAATAAAATAAGAGTACTGGTATGAGTGTATATATATATGTATATGTGTCTAAAAGAATTGTTTTTGAAAATAATGAATCTTTGTGTTAACAGTCATAAGGTTTACAAAAAGAAAACCATTTCATAGTTTTTAGATTTATTAAGAGTGTTGGTAAGACATAACAAATTTTAAATATATATACTCAAGTTAACGAACGAGTTTAAGTTCTCACACGACTATTTTATAGTTGTAAAATATATAAAGTCTTTTTAATCGTTTGAGTAGCGGAAACAATTTAATTGTTTATATAAAGTTTTTATGTCGAGTTTACATATATATAATGTGGCGTTGTCAACATATATATAAATAGGTGTAGCAAGTATTTTTTTGTAGTGTTGTTAATTTTAAATAGATTGTGGAGTTCAAAATATATAAGATGGTCATGTGTTATTAGTTAACGAGTTGTGACGACGGCTTATGTATGAAACGAGTATATATAACATGATCTCGCGTCGGGAGCGGGCTATTGGAAATCAGGAGTGGGCTCGGCCCAACTTAGCAAAACAATTCAACAGGCAAGCCAATGGGCTTCGGCCTGTTTTAGCGAAAGGCTTAGAAACAACAAAAAGGGTCAATCTGTCATGGGCTTGGCCCAAGAGTAAAAATATTTCCAGCACACTTACTTGAGAACTAAAACCAGTGTTAACAAAGGATCAGTAATATATTTTTTTTTTTTGGAAATCAAAACACCTCTAAAATGTTTTCTTGGTTCGAATGACACAGTTAATGGGGGTGACTCGAACCCTCGTACTCGACCTATAATACTCTCGACCTTGTGAACCCGACACAACTCAAAACTGTCCTTAGTATAAGGGTTTTACAATTCTTTTGACCGAGCAAAAATGATGCACCCCATGGGTGTTTAAATGACTAAAAAAGGTAAGGCGATTCTCTGTCAATGCCTCGCGACTCACATACAAATCAGGCATACCCGAACCTAGTCTACTACATACGACAAGAAAATTTACCACTTGAATTCACCATGGAACCGGATTAACCAACACGACACCAAGCATAACACGGCCAGTCCGAACACAAAACTACACAATTTCGAGCATAACACGGACGCAACAAAAATCAGTACATACGTCAACGGGTTTCGAACACAGTACAACCACAGACATCATTGAGTACAAGACCAAACAACATGAACCAATAACCCAAGTACGAGCATAACTAATTCGAGTCTAACCACTACTCGTTCGAGCATGAACACAGTCGACACTAGTAAGATTCATCATGTCCAGTATTTAGTATCTAGACCAAATGCCTAACTCTTTGTAACCACTTAGACTATTCGACCAAACACATGACAAATGAATACACTTCCATCAATTTGAGCCAATCCTAGTTTGTTTTTAGCTTTTAGTTTATCAGTTTATCTATTTTAGTTTTGCCACACAACACAATAACAACCAGGAATTAAACAAGTCGAGCAACTGGAAATATAACTGATCGATTCAAAAATATAGATTATAGCAACAAAAGATTTAAAGTACAATAAATTCGAGAACCCTTACAATGGGAGATGATTCGATTGACAGAAAGACCACAACGAAAACTCGATTACAAAGTAACCCAATTCGGAAATCCCAGCAAACCCACACCACCGATAATAGATCGATACTCCTTGGGACTCCAATTCTTATAGAGATCTTCGTAGTGTGTTTGAATGTGTGGTTTCACTGGGTTTCGAATAACTATAAAAGAAAACATCAATGGAAGTCTTCGACATACTTTAGGGCATGGGGGAATGGGACTAGCCACTTCAAGCCAACATCACCATCATTCTTTTGTCCGATTCGTTGACTTCTGGAAAGGGTGATTTGAGATCTTGGGGTGAAGAGAAAATGTTATAGCCTTTCGGCCTAGAGATGGTGATGGGTGATGGAGTAGACTGCCATAAAGGGGATGCGTGGGTTTTTGAGGTGGAAAGAAGAGCTGGCGTATTATCAGAAGAAGGAGAAGGGAAATAAGCGGTGGTGGTGTATAGATAAGATAGAAAGTTTTATAATTAATATTAGTGAGTGAACTGAGTGTACCCCGTGTTCCGTTGAGCACCGGCAAAAATGTGTTACTCCGGTTTGATATAAATGAAAGAAATAAAATTCTGAAAACGTTTTTATAAAACCGATCTATAAAAAAAATTTATCGACTCCGGAATTGAATTATAAAAATTAAACCGTTACTAATGTGATGTCGGTACGCGTGTGGTATCGTTTCTCAGGAAAAAAGAAATTACCTCTCGTTTAAACATCAATAAATGTCAGTAATTGTTTAATTTGTAATATTTGTCAACAATAAATAGATGGACGATTAAAATAATAGCCTGAAAATTTTGGGTTGTTATATATTTCCCGCCAAAATTTCCCTCCACCCCCCAATTTTTTACTTATATATATATCATATAATAAAGTTATCACAAAACACGTAAATTCTCACACATAACAATGGATGGTTTAACGCCGGAACAGGAATGGTCGAAGGCTTTATCACACGAGCTCCTGTATAATGAAATTATACTTCATTGGGGCTGGGAAATTTTTGATGAATATGGTTCTTATGAGAACTGTGCACCGTGGCAGAGGGACAAGATTCTGGAATGGTTGAGGAGAAAGCCGTACTATAGAGAGTATTTGGAAGAGCTAGATGCTGCTGAAGCTCAACGTGCTGCTGAAGCTCAACGTGCTGCTGAAGCTCAAGCTGCTGCTGTTGGAGGTGACGATGAAGCTGAAAGCACGTTGGACCTCAACACCGAATTTGGTAATCTGAAAAATAGAGTAACAAATCTCGAAGCTACGTTTGCACGTATCAAGGAAATGAGAGCAAGGAAAGGAAAAGATGGTACGAGTTCCAGCAAAGCGGGAAGTAGCCGCAAAAAAAAATAAACGGGTCGTTTCGTTTGATCTGTTTCGTTTGGTTGTCGAGTTGTTTAGTTTGAGTTGTTTCGTTTGGTTGTCGAGTTGTTTAGTTTGAGTTGTTTTGTTTGGTTGTCGAGTTTTTCGTTTGAGAACTCTTGCGTGTTTTAAATAAAATGTGTGCATTCGTGTTTGTTAATTGTGATGTTGTTTCTTCAAATAAGGTCATAAACCAAAACACCCTTTTGGTGCAGGAAATAAGCAATCCCAAACACCCCTGTTTGGACAGCATAAACCAAACGGCTCTTGTGGGCTGTTGTTAAGAAAACAACATAAACCAAACGGCCCTGTTTGGACATCATAAACCAAACGACCCCTTATGGTTGAATCTTGATGGATACTTAAGTTTTCACAACACCTCCAACATTAAAGCGTACAAATTAAAAATATAAAGCACGTTCGACATCAGTTTTTCACAACAACAACAACATTTTATTAAACAACAACAATAACACAACAAACAACGACAACGACAATAACAGCAACAACAACAACAATAACAGCAACAACAACAACCTACATACGAAGATTTCCCATATCACCTACCATGTCATTATAAAGGTCGTGAAGTAAGGCAGCTGAATCAGTTGTGTGTTTGTTTGGATGCATATACACTTCTAGCATTTTATTGAGTACCATTATCTGGTGATTCAGTTTGATGCAGTTTGAGCACTCTGTATTTCCAGGACTTGATGTTGAAGGTCCTGCAGTGTATCGAGTTGGAGTTGTGGATGGTCTTGCGGAATGAGTTGGAGGCGTTGAAGCTCCAACAGAAGCGGTCATTTTGGCTAGTCGTTCATCCTTCCATAAAAAAAATCGCATCCATACTCCTTTGTCCCACCCTGTTAAAGAGTAAAAAGTATAATTTTTAACGACTAACCAAATTATTTAAATAACACACAAAAAAATATGTAATTGTTAACCTTGGATAAAGGACACGCATAGTATTGTTTACCACGGGAGTGAGGTCGATGCGATTGTCGCAGAATTACGTCTCCTCGTCCACAAGGACAAGCAAAAGCTTCAAATTCCGCCATCTTCACCATGATAACAGTGTGTGTTTGTGGTTGTGAGGATTTGAGAGTGTATAATGTGTTTGTGTGGTTAAGAGCAGATCTGCTAACTATTATATATAGTAAAAAAAAAATAGATCTTTTGGAGGGAAGTTTTGGCGCCATAACATCTCGTGTATTGCAAACGGTACCGACGAAAGGGCTCGTTCGTTAAACATCTCGTGTAAAACCATAACATCTCGGCTCGTTCGTTAAACATCTCGTGTAAAACCATAACATCTCGGCTCGTTCGTTAAACATCTCGTGTATAACCATAACATCTCGGCTCGTTCGTTAATTATCTTGTGTAAAACCATAACATCTCGGCTCGTTCGTTAAACATCTCGTGTAGAACCAAAACTATTTTCATGATGAACGATACGTACATGCCATGCATTCTTATAGTCACGACCGTTTATTATCCTTGTACAAGAATGGGGCATAAGTCGCTGTAGTCTATGACATTCAGGAGGTACACATCAAGGGCCACAATCTTAACTTATCTAAATGATGTAAGGTGGTTTTCTTGATTTTAGGGCTTCTTAATATAAAGATCCTAAAGTTGCATGGCTGATAATTTGTTTTCCTGAATTTTTTTTTAATTTTATAAAAGTATTTATAATAAATAAAAAATTTATAAAACTATTTTTTTTAATTTTATAAAAGTATTTATAATATTACCGACGACATGACGTCGGTAATATAACCGCCAAAATTTTCGCCAATTTTTTATATGTCCCGCCAAACTAGAAACGACAAATTTCTATTACCTTACCGACGACATGACGTCGGTAACATTAAAAGTTATAACAAAACTAGATCTGGTCAACACTTAGAAAAAAAAAACGTATTAACTTTTTCCTCTCAATTATTGAAGACGACCACCGGCGATTCACTCACCACCATCACCTCCGACACCACTACCACTACTCCACCACTACCACAGCTCCACCATCACTACACCCACCACCTCCGACACCACCGCAGCTCCACCACAGCTCCACCACAACTACACGAGCACCACTGTGCACCTCCTCCTCCTCTCATGTTTAATTCACTCCTCAACCCCTCATTTGTTTAATTCTTCTTCTTCCCCACTTCTTCTTCTTCGATCTACAAAACAGGTAATTTTGATTTTTGTTAATTTTGATTTTTGTTAATTTTGTTTATTGTTAATTTTGTTTAATCTTAGTGTTAATGTTTGTTAATTTTGTTTTTTGTTAATTTTGTTTTATTTTCTTTATTTATTTTATACAGCCGACACCGCAGCTCCACCTCCGACACCACCACAGCTCCACCAAGACAGCCGAGAGCGAGAGTCGAGAGCTGAGACAGCCGAGACAGAGGTAATGTGGTCCCCCTTCTTTTTTTTAAAAAAACTTTTGGTATCCCGACGACATGTCGCCGACAACAGTTTTTTTTTAAAACTTTTTATATATTAATGTGCTCACTTTTAATATAGCCCGAGCCCGAGCCCGAGCTGCAGCCTGAGACCACAGTCGAGAGCCACAGACCACAGCCGATATAGTATGTTGTTATTTTTTTCATATCCGTATTATTTTTTACATATCAGTATGTTTGTGAATGTTGCGTGACGGATTAAGTGTAATTTGATTGTTTAAAACCGTGTTTAAGAACCGGCCTAGTTTAGTAGCAGTGTATACCTTTAGTAGCAGTGTATTATGTTTTAGGATTTTAGTGATTAATTTCGGAAAGTCCCCGTCCGAAGTTAATCATCCTATAGAAAACCCGTCCGGAATTAATTTATTAGAAATTAATTTCGGAAAGTCCCCTGTTTGGGACTGCTTTTTGAATGTTTTGTCTCATTTAGGATATGGATGCGTATAACTGATTTACTATTTGAGATTATTTCGACAGTGTTTCTCCTTTACTCCTACGAATATGTCCTTAATGCACATATTTGGGGAGTTGAGGGGAAATGCTGCCGAAATTTTCTCAAATAGTAAATCAGTTATACGCATTCATATATGGGACAAATCATTCAAAGAGTGGGTTAGGATTGTCTTCCATAGTTGCGCTAGGTGAACAAAACAACTCATAATCATTAATTAAGTGCATATAATAACCGATTGCATCATAAAAATGCAGTTATGATAATTGATAAGAGTTGGACCCGTATAGAGCATCGTGGTTCAAAAGAATTTCTTGATGGTCTTGCCGCCTTCCTCGATCATTGCAAACCGTTATTGAATAGTTCCGGAAATATAAAATTTCCGTGTCGTCGTTGTCGTAATGTTCCATGGGTATCTCTCGAAGCTCTTAAATACCACATAGGCCACAATGGGTGGGACCCAACTTATACACAATGGAAGGATCACGGTGAACCGGATCCTCCGAATAATGATCAATATGATATTCTTGATAACACAACACAACGTGAGATGAGTGACATGGGTGCGTGCCTTAATGATATTCTTGATATTCCTCCGAATAATGATCAAAATGATATTCTTGATATTCCGTCGAATAATGAGCCGACTCATGGAAATATTGGCGAGACAAGTAATGAGCCTACTCAAGCAGCGACACCTCCTCTGCGTAACGAGTATGAAGAGTTACTTGCAAGTTCCAACCAGCCTCTGTACCCGGGTTGTGACTTTATGACAACATTGGATTTTATGGCAAAGTTTACACATCTCAAGGTCAGCGGTAAATGGAGTGATACTTCATTTAACAATACGCTAAAATTTCTCCAGGAGGTATTTCCGCCCAGGTTAGGTTACAATCTCCCACCGTCATACTATCATATAAAGAAGACATTTAAAAAGGTCGGGTTAGGGTACGAGTCGATACATGCTTGTGAAAATGATTGCTTTCTATATCGGGGGGATGATGGCGAAGATTTGGAGTATTGTCCGGTTTGCAAAACGAGTAGATGGAAAGACAATAAAACAACGGGGAAGAAAGTTCCTAACAAGGTGTTGCGTTACTTTCCTATCATTCCTAGACTACAACGTTTGTACAAGTCTATTCACACTGCAAAACATATGACTTGGCATGCTACTGGAAAGTCTACGGACGGTAAGATGCAACACCCGGTTGATGGTAAAGCATGGCAGAAGTTTGACAATAAATATTCGGATTTTGCTATAGAACCAAGAAACGTTCGATTAGGGTTGGCTGCTGATGGTTTCAATCCGTTCGGAAACCTTAGTCAGACTTACAGCATGTGGCCGGTTATATTAACAACATACAACTTGCCTCCGTGGTTATGCATGAAAGAGACTTCTTTGATGCTGACGTTGTTGATTCCTGGCCCTAAATCACCGGCGAAGGACATCGATGTTTACTTGAAGCCCTTGATTGATGACCTTGTGGAATTATGGAAAAAACCAGGTATCTTGACTATGGACGCTGCTACAGGCACTCAATTCCACATGAGAGCGATGCTTTTATGGACCATCAATGATTTTCCTGCTCGAAGTAGTTTGTCTGGTTGGCAAGGGCAAGGTTACTACGCTTGCCCTACATGCAAAGTAGACACTCCGGCTACGCGTGTGATAAGCAAAACAGCTTATGTTGGTCATAGAAGATTCTTAAAAAAAACCATAAATGGAGGAGGGACTGTACGACATTCAATGGTGAACCCGATTATAGAGATCCTCCTAGAAAAGATATTAGGGCTGATATCTTGACTCAACTTGCGAAATTGCCCACACGTGTGCCGGGGAAACATCCGGATTATGGGGGTGGGAAGATAAAACGTAATCATACAGTCGAGCTGAACTGGACTAAACGGTCTATCTTCTACGATCTTGAATATTGGTCTTTTCTTTCTCTACCACACAATTTAGATGTCATGCATATCGAAAAAAATGTGTTGGAGAGTATCTTGAACACCTTGTTAATGAATGACAAATCTAAAGACACCGCGAAGGCAAGACAAGATTTGCAAGCTCTGGGCATTCGACAGGAGTTGTGGATCGGAAACAAACAAAACGGGAAGTGCTCGAAGCCTCATGCAAAGTACTCCTTCACACCCGATAAAAGAAAACTCTTCTGTCAATACATCAAAACAGTTAAACTACCAGATGGCTTCGGATCCAAGTTCAATTCAAAAGTGACCAAAGATGATAACAGTATAACGGGCATGAAGTCTCATGACTGTCATATAATGATGCAACGGTTACTTCCTTATGGACTTCAACAATACTTGGACGCACAGACTTATACACCATTGATCGAGCTTTGTTTCTTCTTTAAGCAAATTTGCGCCCGAACTTTGATGGTGAAAGACATGGTGAAAGCTAAAGACCAGTTGATCAATATTTTGTGCAGTCTCGAGCAAATATATCCTCCTGCTTTTTTTGACATTATGATTCACTTGGTTATGCATTTACCTGAAGAGGCTATTGAAGGCGGGCCTGTTTCATTCCGGTGGATGTATCCATTTGAAAGATACATGAAGAAGCTTAAAAACTATGTCCGAAATAAAGCTAAGCCGGAGGGTTCAATAGCGGAGGGTTATGTTGCAGATGAAGCATTAACTTTCTGTTCTCGTTATTTTCGTGGTGTTGGGACAAAATTTAATCATCCCGCTGCATCTCAGGACCGTCCTCGCCCAACAAGTGATTTCCAGGTGTTCCGATCACTATGTACCAATTCTGGTAAAGAGACATTGATTAAGTTAGGTCTCCAAGAAATGAAGAGAGTGATATGGTATGTACTTCACAACAGTCCTGAGATCGACAATTACATGGACGAGTTCGAGAGGTATGCGTTTATATTTTGAAATTTCTGTTTCCCAAGTTATCTTTTCGATTTATTCTAATATCATGAACATTTTCAGGGAATTTCCTTATATCGACATGCAACAAGCATTTCCGAGCTGGTTTGAGACGAAGGTAAACTTATTGTATGTATTTCCATGTATAAATAACGACTATTACTCATCTCCATCTATTCTTATCTTTTTTCATAGATCCGTAAACTTTACATAGCCGATGACCCAAGCTGTACTCCCGACTTATTCGCTTTGGCTTGTGGACCATCACCGACCCCAATCTCAGTCAACTCTTGCGTAGTCAACGGTGTGAGGTTTGTCGTACACAGCCGCGATATAAAACGTACAACTCAGAACAGCGGAATTTGTTCACCTGGTGAGAAGGAGGGAGAAATGTATTATGGTCAGCTAGAAGAAATTCTGGAGTTCGCATATTCCCAGTTCAAAGTTGTGTTGTTTCGAGTTAAGTGGTTCGACTTAAGCAACAAAAACCGTAGAGTCCAACGTTTTACCACTAGAAACAACATGACACAAATTTTGGCATGTAGCTATGCGTTCGAAGATCAACCTTACATTCTCGCAACACAAGCAAAACAAGTCTTCTACCTTGAAGATCCTGCCAGACGACCACTCCATTGGAAGGTCGTCCAAGAAGTAAATCACAACACAACCTGGGATGTCATCGTGGTAGAAGACGATGATGATGTGATACATGGCAACAACTCATCCGATCTCCAACTGTCTGCTAATTTGAATGATTTGGAACTTGAAACCTTAAATATCGATGGTGAATCAACGTTAGTTGAGGCACCACCACCAATCATTCCTGTTGATGACGACGATGATTTTATTGATGATGAAGACGACGATCCTTATGATTTAGTAGATTCTGATAATGAAGTCGCAAACAATTCTGATGATGAAGTTGATGCGACTAATGTTGTTTATGATAGTGATTGTGATTGTGCAGATTGATCTTAAAATGTAACTTGTAAAACGACACTTATTTTAATGAAATTGTTATGGATTGTTTAAAAGTGTATATTTCTTTTGAATGTGTATGTATTTGAATGTGTGCATGCTTATGTTAATTTGTTCCCGAATTTCTATATGTTACTCAACTTGTACTTTTACAGATGGCAGCAGCAGTCGCGCGTGGTCACGGTGGTGACGGTGCCGATGACCCACCTTCCCCTCCCCGTCAGATTGAGGGCGGGCACCGTGCTGGTGGTAAGAATTTCTAGATTACATATATATATGTATATATATACACATATTATGTATATAGATATATGTGTATATATATACATATAGGTATACACATATATGTGTATATATATATACATATATCTATATATGTATATATATACATATATCTATATTTTTGTGTGATTATATATATATATATTATATATATATATATATATATATATATATATATATATATATATATATATATATATATATATATACATATATGTATATACATACATATACATATATCTATATAAGTTACTTTATGACGTTTCCACTCACTCCAATTGCAGGATCAGGGCGACCCCGCCGAGGAGGTCGGGCCAGGGGGGGAGGCAGGGGTAGGGGAGATCAGGGTAGGCAGCGCCCACGGGAAGAAAATAAGAATGTGAAGCTCAAGAACGCCGTGAGAGATGGTGGCCCACAGTCGATTGAGTTTGAGATTGGTGATAAGGGGACTTACACTCATGTGGGCCAGCACGCGGCATGGTTTAGCAATTATGTCGGCGAGCTCATTCGGCGGCTGCCGCTCTCCTATGCCTCCTGGTACGATATAGAGCCGGAGAAGACGGCTGACTTCCTTCCACAGCTCGGGGTCAGTTATTTCATTTTCCTTTTATATATATTGTTATGTTATCGTGTTTATTTATTTAAATGTGCATATTTATTTAAATTTGTTTATTTATTTATATCTCTATATTTAATTATTTGAATGTGTACATTTATTAAAATTTGTTTATTTATTTATAACTTTATATTAATTTTAACTATATTTGATTGCAGCTTATGTTCGATTTGGAGCGCCACAGGAGCAGACCAGACTGGGATACCATTCGCTCGGCGCTCACATCGTATTTCGCTGGTCGATACCGTGACAATAAATATGATATGAAACTTCATTATTTTATAAAAAAGGGTGGGGCTGCTAGAGTGGAAGAGATAAGAAGAAATCCTCCTCCGAGCTTGGAGATGTCTGAGTGGAACAAGTATGTCGATTTGTACATGTCGGAGGCGGCCCAGAAAAGATCGGCTGTGAACAAAGAGAATCGAAAGAAGAACACGATTCTCAGCCGCCACGGTTCGAAGTCATTTGCGGCATCTCGACACGAATATGTAAGACACATTTTATTTTTATAAGATTATTTAATTTTAATAATATATTGATTAAAATTATTTATACTAAGTAAAATATATATGGTGTTTGATTTGTCATTTTAATTTGTTTCATCCTATATGCATGTGTATATATTTATACAGTTTGAGAGGAGCCAGGACCACCAGTATCCGTCCATGTTCGATACATATCTTGACACCCACTTCAAGAATGGTGCATGGTTGCAGGATGAGGCTAGAGCTCGGTTTGTAAGTATCGTTTTTTATTTATTTATTTATTTATTTTTTTCCAAACACGCACTTAGTGATTTATTGAAACATAATCTAGTAATTAACCCGACTAATATATTAATTTTCTCATTTTTTTTCAACTACACAGGAAGAGATGGTCCGGCTGAGGCAGCCTAGATCTGATATGCCGGCAGACGAGCCGTGCCTCACGGAGGAGGAGATATTTTCTCGGGTGATCGGGGGAAAGCAGCGTGGTCATATACCCGGCGTCGGCAAGATGGTGCCCTACTTGAAGAGGCCACGGGTAGACATGCCGCCTCCAGCTCCAGAAGGTATGTACAGTTGGATAATATTAAATGACGCATCTTATATATGTATTGAAATGACCGTTTTTAAATTTTGATTATTTCGTTTATAGGTACGTCCGAGCTTAAAGGGAAGCTTGCTGAAGCTACGGGGCAGATTGATGAATTTAAAAAGAGTCTAGCTGAAGCTGAGAAAAAGAGGAAAAAAGAGAAGAAGAAAGCCAAGAAAAATGAGAAGAAGCTCGAGCTTTTGACACGTTATATCTCGAGGAACCCAGACTGGGACTCGTTTCTTACCACGGTTGGTTCTCGAGGTGATGCTGGAGGCTGCAGTGGGAGCGGCGCGGGAGGGAGCGGCTCAGGCGCTCTCCCGAGTGGCTCAGGCGCTCTCCCGAGTGGCTCAGGCGCTCTCCCGAGTGGCTCAGGAGGCGAGAGTAGCTCTAGCAGCGGGAGTGGCTCTAGGAGAGGGAGTGATGATGATGACGAGGATGACGACGATGGGCTGGACATGTAGAGGTATTATTTTGTGTTGTTTTGTCTCTGGAACTATATTTTTGACGACCCCAATCTTATTATCTTTGAACACTTAGGATATTGCAACATTTGTACATATAGTAGCTAGGTTTAGCGATTATAACACCCATTTTGTAAACTTTATGATGTATTTTGAGGGTGTTATAATGTTTATGGCCGTTTTGTAAAGTTTATGGCCGTTTTGTAAAGTTTATTAAGTGTTTAGTGGTTATATATAGCCGTTTTAGCCGTTATAAACTTTATAGCCGTTTTAGCCGTTGTTTGTATTGGAATGTGGTTTACAACAGCAGGTGTGTTGGAAACTGGAATTGGTAGATTTTTGCTGCACATTTTTGCGGTAAAAATCTGGGTAGTGCAGCTGCGCAGGCTGCTGTGCAGCTGCAATATAACTTCCATACCGACGTCATGTCGTCGCTATCATATATAGATTCATATAGTACCGACAAAATGTCGTCGACAGAATAACGAAAATGTTTATATTTTAAACCGTACCGACCATATGACGTCGGCAACAATTTTCAATTTTTGACTATTGCAAACCTCTCCGACGAAAGGGCGTCGGCATCTTTTTTCAATTTCTTGACTTTTTTGACTATTATAAACTGTTCCGACGAAAGGTAGTCGGCATCATTTTATAATTTCTTTTCTTTTTTTTGACTATTATAAACGGTACCGACGAATCGTCGTCGGTGTGGTTTACGTTAATATTTGACTTTCGTTGACTTTAATTAGTTAATCTAATTAAAGCATTAAATATTTATTATCTTACCGACGACTTGGCGTCGGCAACAAATAGTCGAGCAAAAACAAACGTTTGACCGAAAATCATGTGGGTCCCCCTCTGTCGTCGGCGTTATTCGTCGGTACGGACGTTGCCGACGTGGCTCTGTCGACTATTCGTGCCGACGACGTGACGTCGATAAGGTATGGTGCCGACGTCATGACGTCGGCACGGTTGAAAAATAGTCGTCGCCGGAGGTGTCGATTGTACTAGTGTGTTAACCTCCTAGAAAATGGAGGGTTTTATCTTGTTTGAGTTTGCGTGACAATGCGAACCACTTGGATTAGTCGGTCAAAAAATCGTAAACCATGGTTACCCAAAAAAAAAAGTTCTATTAACTTTTGATATCGATGTATTTATGTTGTCTGATCAACTTAACTTGATATCGTGTATATGTATTTACAACCAATTTGTCTGACTTGCGTACTCTATTACATCCATACATGTTCTTGTTTTTTTCAATGGCAGCCATAGTTTCCAATCTTTCGGTAGACTATTCACAAAGTTAGAACTCACCGCTTCACATACTCAAAACAGGTATAGACTTCCCCTATTAACATAAAGAATAAAAAGAAATGAACCATCAACATATAAGCATAAAAAATAAGTTTAGCCATAAAGTTGAACCAGCCGTCGAATATTGCAGCATTGGTGCTTCTTTAACCATAAAGGCAACTAGCGACCAAATATTTTATCATCGACACTCTACCTACAAAAGCAATCTTTACTTTCGTAGATATAAAGACACTTAATACACATTTTATATTGAATGCTTTAACAATAATTTGGAGTTCAACAAATCATATAATACACGAGATATAATTTTAACCTCGATATGAAGTAAGGGCCATGTTTAGGAGCAAGCATGTTGAAATGTGGTTAACAATTAATGTGCAAATGTCTAGTATCGAACCCGAGATTTCGGGATTGCACACATTACAAATGAGTATTAAGGAATAATAATAAATGTATTTTATATATTTATTATTAACACAAGAACTTAACGACCGTTAGTGTTTTCCGTTAAATGATTAACGACCGTTAAACGCAAATAAGGAAAGAAGTGTTTGTATGTAATTAGGAAACAAGGAAAAGATCTAGAAACCCTCCTTGGGCTAGGATCGGCCGAACAAGGGGATTAGGGCAACCCATTGCCTAACTTGTTCTCAAAGTTTCCTAAACACTATATAAACAAACCTAGGGTAATTGTTTTGGCTAATCTTTTGTGCACACAATTATCCCTAAAAGTTTTCTCTCCTTTTCTTTTGTGGTTGCCGATGTATACCCTCTCCAAGGGTCATAGGATCGATTTTTTTGTTAAGCAAAAATAAATCTTGTGTTTTACTTGCATAACCTTAATACGGTTTAATTTGTGTGTACAAGAACGAGGTAACAACACACTATTGTTGTTATCAAGAGATCGATAAACAAAACGGTAAGGGTTTATCATTGATCTAGTTTAAATCATATTCAAGATTTATTGAAGTGCATCGGGTACGTTTTCTATTTATATTTAAGTTAATAATTATGTGTTATATGTTATTGTTTACACGCTTCCGCATACTTGTGTACTTTGTGTTATTGAATTATATGATTGTCATGGTTTTCAAATTCCAACAGTGGCATCACGAGCCATGTATAACATGTAATTGATTACTTAAACAATAAAAAACGTATCTTTAAATTGTTTAGAATATACATGTTTGTTTTCTAGGGTTTTAATTATTAAAAATTTGTTTTTTAATAAAAGTCGAACCCTAACCCTAATTTGGGGGGGTGTCGATTTGATCATAAACCCTAATTAGGGTTTGTGGTTTTTTTTTTTCATAATTAATTGTGATTAATTAGAAACCCTAGGTCTTTAAACAATTGTTGTGTTATGAATCTTGTGACCTAATTGCTATATGATATGCATGAATCCGTGACTATATATGCATAATTAGTCACGGATAATTACTTGAATTCAACGTATCTTTAAATTGTTTAGATGTTTGCTACATGTTTAGATAAATCTAAAATTAGGGAAGACCTAATATATATTAAATTAATGAATCGGTTATGTGCAACGTGGTATATTATCATTAAAACTTACGCGGCCAATTGTTAGTGTCTGTGGTCCATTGGGCACAATGAGCTCGAAAACCAATGGGAGTTTTATTGATTCTATACATAATAATTCACATATACATTATTAATATGATTTGTTTAAAAGGATGCATGTGGCTAGATGTTTCACTTACAATTAATTGTTTTATTATTAGTTGATTGTTTGTTTTCTTTTAATTACTTGTTTATTGTTTTTTTTTTTTTATATGTTAAAGTAAGCAATAAAAAAGGGTAATTTTCAAAGAAAATTAAATTGGACTAATAATGGTGAAACATAAAGTAATAAAGTAAAGATCTTGCAAAGTCTTATGTACCGATAGTGGTTCGCTTCGCACGGTAATTTGCTCCCAGGCGAGACTAGCAAGATCTAAACTTTGTTACTTAATTTTTTAAGACTAAGATCATAAACTTTTGCTTGATTGATGTTTTTGTACAATAGTGTGTGAAAGGCGGACCAAAGTTGACAAACTGTGTGGTGGGTTTATCTGGAGAGGGGTTTTTTAAGAGATTCGCTCCTACCGGCTCTCCGGGCCCGCTTGTGCGTCAACTGCGACTTACCTATATCACTATTTATGTACACTATCATCTTAAGGGTGATTTACCTCAATTTCACGCGCCACTTTTGTGGCAAATATCCGAATAACATGTAAGTAGTAGGATATGTGGGCGATAATTGTTGGTACTTCTTTAATTGGTGAACCCAATACCTCAAGTACATAGTTTTTTGGTTTACTCTTAACTAAATGGTAAATAAAAATTGTTTTGAAAACTAATGATACAAAGATGAGTGCATGCATCTTTGTACATGTTTTTGTCACATCAAAAACTAAATACCTTAAAATTTAAGTTACGTGCCATCTAACTATAAGGAACACTTGAAGTTAATTTTAGGTATGCGTGAGACCTGGACCAAAATTAATGACAAGGTAAATTTCCGAGTGTGCGTGAGACCACACATGGATTAATTTGCAGTTTCTAAGTTAGACAACTTAATTAAGCTGATGCGTGAGACCTAGAGCTTAAGGCATGAGATGGGATAAAACATGCTTACGTGACATATTGATGAATCAATATGTAGTAAATCCCATAAATTATCTAGGAATTGGAAAATTTGTTTGCCAATTATTGTACGACAGATTACCATCTTTTGTACTTCCACTACTAGCAGATCAACTGATGTAGTGGAATTATGTAAAGTTGGATCCCAGATTTTCAAGGAAATTAAGTTGGTTATATGAATATATCCATGGGTATTATATTTTCTTGAAAATAAGTATTATCGAAAATACTAATGTTTGAACTTTTCTATTTTCTGTAGAATGGCTCAACCCGATAACTCCGTGTTCGCTGCTTTCAAGAGTCATCTTGAAAGAGCCAAATTGACTGGGAAAAATTTCAATGATTGGCACAGATCGCTCAGAATTGTTTTGAGGGCGACTGGTAAGCTCAATTACTTGAATACTCCTTGCCCTAATGAGCCTGCTGCGGACGCTTCTGAAGAGGTCAAAGCAGCATGGAGAGCTGAGTATGCTAAGTACAATGAGGTTGGGTGCTTAATGCTTCAAAGTATGGATCCAATGATGCAAAAGAAGTTTGAGTATTATTTTCCATACAACATGCTCGAGCAGCTCAAGAAGTCTTATGAAAAGACTCCTGAAATTGAAATGTATGAGTCTCTTGACAAACTACATAGCTGCAAACATGGTGATGGTAAACCAGTTGAAGACTATGTGAATGAGATGAGAGATTTCTTTGATCAACTTCATAGAGTCGGATTTGGTTATCCCGAGAATGTTCAAGTTAACCTAATCAACAGATCCCTTAACAAGGATTTTGCTGGTTTTGTACAGAACTTCAACATGCATTGCTCGGGGAAGACAGTTTCTGAGTTACTCGGATTGCTTGTTGACTATGAGAAACACTTACCACCCAAGGGAAAGGCTCCTACTCCGCAAGTGTTGGCAATTCAAGGAGGTAGGATCCAGAAAAAATCGCGTGTGAACAAGGGTAAGGGTAAAGGTGATAAAGGCAAGCAGGTCATGGCCTATCAACCAAATCCTAAGGTGAATCAACACCAGCCCAAGAAGAACAAGGTGAGTCCTCCAGGAAAGAAGGATCAGGCTTGTCACCACTGTCATGAAGTAGGGCACTGGAAGAGGAACTGTCCGCTCTACATCAATGACTTGCGACAAAAGAAGCAAAAGAGTGAAGCTGGTAATCCCAGCTCTTCAGGTGCGTTCTTTGTAATCGAATTATTTACTCTAACTCGTAAATTAAATTCCTGGGTATATGATACGGGATGTGGTATTCATATTTGCAATACTATGCAGGGGTTTAGAGTTGAGAGAAAGCTGGCCTATGGACAACAATTCTTGCACGTGGGTAATGGAGCACATGCAGCAGTTGAAGCTATAGGCGTATTTGATTTAGTGTTGCCTTCGGGCCTAGTACTATCTTTAAATAATTGTCATTATGCACCGTCAATTGTTAGAGGTGTCATTTCATTTTCATGTTTGTTGAACCTTGGTTTTGAACATACTATTAATAGCAATGGAATTTCTGTTTCTTTAAATGGTGTATTTTATTTTAATGCTATTGCTGTGAATGGTATTTTTGAACTTGATATGAATGGTAATGGTAATGCTTGTGTTAAAAATAATTCGATGTATAGCATCAACAATAAGAGAATCAAGAAAAGTCTGGATTCGTCTTATCTTTGGCATTGTCGACTTGCTCACATAAGCAAGGATCGCATGAAAAAGCTGCAACATGATGGGCTTTTAGAAAAGATCAATGATGAATCATTTGATAAATGCGAGTCTTGTATTAGTGGGAAGATGACAAAGAAACCCTTTAATAATAGGATTGAAAGGGCTACTGATCTACTTGGTCTTATTCATACAGATGTGTGTGGACCACTTAGACATGTGTCAAGGAGAGGTGCTAGCTACTTCTTAACATTTACAGATGATTTCAGCCGTTATGGTTATGTTTATTTACTTAAACATAAACATTAGGTGTTTGAAACATTCAAAGTGTTTAAAGCTGAAGTAGAGTTGCAACTTGGAAAGAAGATTAAAGCTCTTCGATCCGATAGAGGTGGTGAATACCTGAGTCAAGAGTTTGTGGATTATCTAGCTAAGGAAGGAATTGTCCAGCACCTTACTTCTCCATATACACCACAACAAAACGGTGTATCTGAGAGAAGAAATCGTGCATTGCAAGACATGATACGATCTATGTTTAATCTAACAACTCTTCCCTTCTCATTCTGGGATTATGCCTTGGAGTCTGCTGTTCGCATTCTTAATATGGTTCCCACAAAGAAGGTTGATAAGACACCATATGAGTTATGGACTGGAAATGCTCCTAACTTGTCTTATCTTAAGGTCTGGGGTTGCGAGGCGTACGTTAAACGTGACTCGGGCGACAAGCTCCAACAAAGATCTGTAAAATGTATCTTCGTAGGATACCCAAAGGAAACAATGGGTTACTACTTTTATTATCCTCCTGAGAACAAAGTATTCGTTGCTAGGTATGGAGACTTCTTGGAAAAGGATCTCATATCTCAAGAATTAAGTGGGAGGATATATGATCTTGAAGAAGATCAAGATGATGCATTACCTTCTGAAAACACTAACCAACTTCCTGAAGAACCAGAAAGTCTGGGTCCTCCACCAGAAGTTGAAGTGGTTCCCATTCGCAGATCCGTAAGGACTGTAAAAGCTCCTGAACGTCTATGTCTTAACGTAGAATGTGAGGAATATATACAAGGGGATCTTGATGAACCGCCTAGTTATAAAGCTGCCATTAATAGTCCTGAAAAGGAAAAATGGTTAGTTGCTATGAATGGGGAAATGCAATCCATGAGAGACAATGAAGTCTGGATTTAAGTAGACCTTCCTCCTAATGCCAAGGTAGTTGGGAGTAAGTGGCTCTTCAAGAAGAAAACTGACATGGATGGCAATGTACACACCTATAAAGCCCGTTTGGTAGCTAAAGGCTTTACTCAAACGTATGGTGTTGACTACGAGGAGACCTTTTCTCCGGTAGCTGACATTAGGGCTATTAGGATTCTCATAGCTATAGCTGCATACTATGACTATGAGATTTGGCAGATGGATGTCAAAACCGCCTTCTTAAATGGTCGCCTAGATGAGGATATCTATATGGCGCAGCCTGAGGGGTTTGTGAATCCAAAGTTTCCAAATCGTGTATGCAAACTTCAAAGGTCCATTTATGGATTGAAGCAAGCATCACGACAATGGAACAAGAGGTTTGATAGTGAAATAAAGAAGTTTGGTTTTACTCAAAATCTTGATGAGCCATGTGTATACCACAAAGTTAGTGGGAGTGAAGTAATTTTCCTTATATTATATGTCGATGACATATTGATCATGGGAAAAGACATTCCAAGTTTGCATGAAGTCAAGGCATATCTTGGAAAGTGTTTTTCTATGAAAGATTTAGGGGAAGCTGCTTTCATTCTGGGAATTAAGATATATAGAGATAGATCTCAGCGATTAATTGGATTAAGCCAAAGTGCTTACATCGATAAAATAATGAAGAGATTCAATATGCAAAATTCCAAGAAGGGATATTTGCCGATGCAAGAACAACATGGCTTGAGCAAGAAAGTTTGTGCCTCAACACCTGAAGAGGTGAAACGCATGGCAAAAGTTCCTTATGCTTCGGCTGTAGGATCTATTATGTATGCGGTTAAAAGCACAAGGCCAGATGTGGCGTTTGCTCAGAACTTAACCAGTCGATATCAGCAGGATACCGGTGAAGCTCACTGGACTGCTGTTAAGAATATTCTTAAGTACCTTAGGGCTACTAAAGATTTGTTCTTAGTTTAGGGGGTGATCCACAAGCAGAACTTGATGTTACAGGTTACTGCGATGCTTCATGGAAAAGTGATAAGGATGATATGAAGTCTCAGACTGGATACGTCTTTGTCATTAATAGAGGAGCTGTGGATTGGAGGAGCAAGAAGCAGAGTACATTAGCGATGTCTGCAGCAGAAAGTGAGTACATAGCTGCATCAGATGCTGCAATGGAAGCCGTCTGGATTAGGAAGTTTGTATCAAGGCTTGGAGTTATGCCTTCGATTCAACGACCTATAAAAATGTATTGTGACAATTCAGCTGCAATTACATTTGCCAATGAATCTGGAATCATGAAAGGCACCAGACATTATCCGATCAAATATCACTATGTGCGAGAGCAAATAGAGATTGGGCAGATCGAAGTACTCAAAGTTCACACAGATGATAACTTGGCAGATCAATTGACGAAAGCTCTTCCTGGCACTAAGCTTTATAAGTTAGCTGAAGGAATAGGTCTTCGTAAGGCTGAAAGTTTCATGCCCATTTGTGATTAGTATTTGGATAAAGGATGTAATAGACAATTATTGATTTTAAGAAATAAAGTATTGTTTATGTTTGTTTTTATTGTCTTGTTGAAATATACATATATCCTGTTTTTGCATGTTTATATCCTTGAATAATTTATTATTCTAAATGTGTCCATTGTCGGTTAATGATATGGGAATATCATTAAATTAAGACAAATGTGAATGTTGGTTAAAGAATATACTTGAAAGTATATTGATGCGTAGACAAACCAAATTCACATGATATTCTAAGAGTAGAATATAGGACTTATCCCAACTAAGCATGAGATTACTTATGGATCTTGTCATCAAGTAATTCATGAAATAGTTATCCTCAGACTTGAGATACCAGATAAGAGTCATGGATGTAGTGCATTTTTGTAAAGCAATCTACCGCTTACCGTAACTGGAAGTTATAAGGATTGTTTTCAGAAGTGTTGCAAAGTCCATGGGTTATTCTTGTAGTCAAGAAAGAATTTGTTCCTTCAAATTTTGTTTGAAGTATAATACTGTTGGGCCCCTCGTAGGGTTGACAAAATGTTTGCGTGGCCACGCCCAAAGTCTATCTGGAATACATTCAGATGTTTTGGTAATTTTGTTCAATCATTAACAACGAGAAACAGAAACATTAATAAAGAGTGACTTAGATCCATTTCTTTATTAATACAGTATTAGAAACAAAAGGATAATAATAATGATGAATCATTAAAGATTTTCCAGGAAATCTAGCTCGAGTCGGACTAGGGGCATTGGAGTGTTGCAAGACGCCAACCAATGTCATTTTGCTATTAATAATTAACCAAGTGGGAGTTGTTGAAATGTGGTTAACAATTAATGTGCAAATGTCTAGTATCGAACCCGAGACCTCGGGATTGCACACATTACAAATGAGTATTAAGGAATAATAATAAATGTATTTTATATATTTATTATTAACACAAGAACTTAACGACCGTTAGTATTTTCCGTTAAATGACTAACGACCGTTAAACGCAAATAAGGAAAGAAGTGTTTGTATGTAATTAGGAAACAAGGAAAAGATCTAGAAACCCTCCTTGGGCTAGGATCGGCCGAACAAGGGGATTAGGGCAACCCATTGCCTAACTTGTTCCCAAAGTTTCCTAAACACTATATAAACAAACCTAGGGTAATTGTTTTGGCTAATCTTTTGTGCACACAATTATCCCTAAAGTTTTCTCTCCTTTTCTTTTGTGGTTGCCGATCGTATACCCTCTCCAAGGGTTATAGGATCGATTTTTTTGTTAAGCAAAAATAAATCTTGTGTTTTACTTGCATAACCTTAATACGGTTTAATTTGTGTGTACAAGAACGAGGTAACAACACACTATTGTTGTTATCAAAAGATCGATAAACAAAACGGTAAGGGGTTTATCATTGATCTAGTTTAAATCATATTCAAGATTTATTGAAGTGCATCGGGTACGTTTTCTATTTATGTTTAAGTTAATAATTATGTGTTATATGTTATTGTTTACACGCTTCCGCATACTTGTGTACTTTGTGTTATTGAATTATATGATTGTCATGGTTTTCAAATTCCATATGAAGTAAGGGACAGTTTAGGAGCAAGCATTTTAGAACGTTTTTGAGCAACTAGCATTATAAATGCAAAGATTGTTTGGCAACAAGCAACTAGCACTTGCATTTTGTATAACTGCTCTTATTCAAAACGCTTCTTGAAAAAAGCATTAGAATGAATCTTGCTTCTAGCATTATGCTTATTAAATTAGATATATACCCTTAAATTAATTTAATCAAATTTTATTTTCATTTGTATATATCCTTTTATTTCATTTTAAACGTTAAAATTAAAGTTACAACTACTCTACCTAACACTTTTATTAACATCTTTGCGTGAAATTAGATGTATAATAAACAGTTTACGGTGATAAAAACAATAAGTATTTTGTCTTTTAGTGTGCTTTTCTTTGAAGCTTTTGAGATACAAATAGACAACCGATAATACTTAGGTTGCATTTAATGGGTGTGAGAGGGTCACCACTCAACCCCATCCTCACCATTCAACCCCACTAAATTGCTCCAAAGAGACGAAAGGTGAGTGGTCTAACCACTTGGATATTGTGCATTTATGGGCCTCATGAGATATTTTTATTATTAATTATTTGATTTGTGAGTGTGCGTAAGTTATTTTGTGAGCTATGTTTGTATAAAGTAGATATTTTTAAGAATTGGTGAAAATAGTGGTACCATTGTGAGTGAAATGTGAGAGGAAGTAAGTGAAAGTGAATGGTGATATGGCGCTGAGATAGAAGGTGATGGAAGCCAAGGTGACCACTCAATGCAATCTTATCTGGCAATGAATTAGACGAAAGTAAAATTCAATAATTTACGCATAATTTATAGCTACAATCTTATGTTTTGATCTTATAATTGGTTGCGTTCGACCTAAAAAAGATGATGGGTATATTGTATAATTGTTAGCACATTTATTTGATATTTGAAACCTTTTCTACAACGCCCGCACTAAACCTACTCGTTGGGTACAACATCAAGTTACCGTTGCTACTTTCTTTTTATGTTTCCCAACTCCAAGCCTAATATCACATAGCATGTTATGTAGGTATATTTCCTGAGAGTGAATTCCTTGATAAGCATGATGAGATGAATGTGGTTGAAAAATAAGCACAACAAATACAGCTATTAGGTCAATACAAACTGCATAACAGCGTGCTGGGAATAAGGATCAGTTGCAGAGTCTTTAGGTCACTATGTATATTGATATCTCATGTTTCTGCCATTTATGGCTAGAAGAGACTACTAGTTGAGGATTCAACGAGGCAATCCTTGTTGATACATCTATATTGGCATACTGCAAAGGTTTTCAACCTGGACTTCGGGAGAAATGACAAACAGTAATTTTCCCACTAATATTTTAATAATAACTGCCAAATTATTGTGACTAAACTATTAAGCTAGGCATTTACGTGCTTACATAACTATCACGGGAAAACAAACCCGCATACTGTGTCACACAATAACTCACCAAAACTATTAAATCTCACCAAGAACAGTAAATTTTCCCATTCTCACATTTACAAACTATAATGTAGTAAAAGCGAGAGGTTATCTCACTTTTACTCAAAAACGAAATCACACGCGTACCGACATCACATAAGTAACCAAATTAAACTCAGGATTTATATTTTGAATCAACAAACTCTAAATCCATATAAGATTTATAAAAATGTTCCCGAAATTTATTTCCCGCATCCATGTCAATTCCGGGAAAAACTCGATTTCAACTCAGCTCAGCGGGACGCGGGGTATACTTTACCCACCCATCAAATAAAACCATCCGGTATTAATGCTTTTTCTATTCACCCACTCACACAATTCCTCATATCCTTATCTTCTTCTCTCTCGTTTGTCCGCCGCTCCACAAAACGAGAAAGAATCCAATCGATCCATCTCTATCTCCCATGGTAGTATATACTTTCCCTTCAATCTATGAACTAGCCATCGCTCTCAAATAATCAGTTCCCCAAAGGTCAACAGCATGGAAAACCGTATATGACGAGGAGATTACACTCGAAATGTAAAGTTTCCACACCCCAAATCTGAAAGAAAGAATAGAGCTATTCCCAACCACTCAAAGGTTTCCGAGAAGACAAGGACATTCGAAGGGCAACGAAGTGATTTGGAGTGGGTTTGGCTGGGGTTCGATTATGATATCTAGGGTTCGGATTGGGATTTGTTCGAGTGCTTTTGGGTCCAAAGGTTTTTCAGTCGACTCGCCATAAGGGTATAAACATCTTGCATTCAACTCTTTCATATCTAATTCCTGTCATTTGAACTATACTCAAATGATTTTGATCTTAAATCGAATTGTAACTTATTTAGGATTTCGAATCTATGATTATATCGAATTATTGTTGTTGTTGTCATCTTGTAGCTTGGAAACTTAAGGAATTTAAAGTTGGCTAGTTAGTTTTGGTCATCGTTGTTTGTTGTCATTGTCGAATTCTAGCTTGGGTCAAGAGATTTCCAGTCGCCGTTAGTAAACCTTAGGATAAAGGACCTCGAAATAGACCTAAGATGGGTGTATTTGGTTTGCATTCCGTGTCAAAACCTCCTCACGAGCTAGTACACTCGAAACCATAAGTACTCGGTCTAGATAGATTAATCATGTGGTCTTTGGGTCGAATGAAAACCACCCTCGTAAGGGTGTGTTGAAGCCGATTAAGTCCTGAAGGAACACCCCTCACAAGGGTGAGAAGGGCAGTGCATTCGGTTCAGTAGAGCCTCACCCCACAGCCACCCAAATAGGGTGTGCTGTGGTGATCATTGGTCGAGGAAAAACCACACCAAAAGGGGTAGAATGTGGTCAAATCTCTTGCCAACCAAACCCTCACCAGGCAGCCACCCATGAGGGTGTGCGTGCCTTGGTTAACCATGGCGAAGCTCAGCCAAACAACCCTCGAAAACCCACTCTTTCCAGTCCTAAGTAATGGTCCAAGGATTGGTTTAAAGGTTTAGCCTATCGTCCTTGGTTAAGTCTAGTAAAACCTTGGTGAAGTCCTGCTCGATTCAAGCTTAAACCCACAATGAGTGTCAAGTTCGACCTTCCCACAAGAACACCAATAAAAGTGTCTTAGGTTGTCTAGTTCTCGGCCAAACCACAAAGAAGTGTTAAGTATATCTTCACTTGTCCTAATGTCGATTCCCACACCCATACTCGGTCAATCATGTCGAGTAGGAGGATGTTTTGTTGTCAACCCACAAGCCCTCACATAACACTTGAGACTCTCAAGTTGAAAAGTCGAGTAGTACTCAATCTCGAGGTGATGTATGGCTTAGTATTACAAGTCCTTGAAGTCGAGTGCATGCCTCCCAAGTTTCCAGTAAACACACAAAGTCCACTTGGACTTGTGTGTGCATTCGTATAGCACAAGAAACCCAACCCACCTCATTTGAAAGCCCAACCCAAATTGCACTTCAATCCAATCCATGTAGGGTGCTAGAATTGCGACTGTTCTTAGCCCACCAGGCCCAATGTGGTGCTTGGTGGTTAGTCTGCAATCCAGCCCATGTCATAATTCCCCCTCCTTTGACTCAGTTGGGCCGCAGCCCAACAAGGGTAAATCGCATAAAAGTTGTAATGTGTGTGTGTGTGTATATATATATATATATATATATATATATATATATATATATATATATATATATATATATATATATATAGAGAGAGAGAGAGAGAGAGAGAGAGCTAACTACATTTTTGGTCCTCGTGGTTTACCGGGTATAACGATTTTGGTCTAATAGTTTCATTTGTAACGGATCTTGTCCTATATCCGACGACCCGTAACACTTTTGGTCCATTTTTTTTGACTCTGTTAAATTGACTATGTTTGACCGTTAGTTTTAGGGGTATTTATGTCATTCACATATTTTATTAAACACAAACACAAAAACATAAAAACAAACAGGGCATACTCAAACACAAATACAGAAACACAAACACTAGCACCACAATATCTCTTTCTAAAATCATATTCTCTTCCTTATCTCTACCAGATCCATCATTTCATACACCATGATTCGGCCTTCACAAGCCATATCCGTCACCACCCTCTCACACCTCTCCACTTGAGAAACAACCGTTGCCATACCATCTTCTTTTTTGTGTTTTATGTTTTTTTTTTCCTTTAAAATCGGATGTATTTATGGGCTTTTGGTTTAAAAAGTGGTTGATGCTTTATGTTCTTATGCGAAGATCTGATATTTGTTTTTGTTTGGTTTTGACATTTGGGGAAGGAGAGTGTGGAGGATTAACCGATGTGTATTTGTTTGGATCGAGTTATATGTTTGTGTTTTTAAACTGGATCGAGTTATGTGTTTGGATCGAGTTATGTGATTTTTGGGTTTTTTTTATAAAGTCAATGATGTTGGTGTTTGTGTGTATGCGTGTGTTTTGAGTTTGTTTTTGAAACATAGTTTTGGGTGTTGGTAGATTCTGGTTATTGTTGTTATTAAAGAAGTATAATATGGAAAAGTGAGGTTGTGAAGAAGAGAGGATTAAAGATGAATTATGGTTGGTGAAGATGTGGAGTTTGTGTTAATGTTTTGCTTTGTATTTTTGCTAAGAACTCAAAATGAATGTGTGAGAGGCCTTTGTTGAGTTATAGGAATGCGGAGATTGGGAGGTATTTGTTGAGTGAGATGTATGTTGGGAATGTGAATTTCCTGAAGAGTGGACTGTGGTACAACTATGGAGATTGTTCAAGAGGCATGGCGAGCTGATTGATATTTACATGGCAAGAAAAAGGCGAAAAGGAATGTGAGAGATGTCCAAAGCAGGATGAATCACAAGAAGATAAAGTGATAGCTTTGTGGAACTGGTCATAAAACCAAATGTCAGCAAGTGGGAAGCCTCTAAAGATATAGGTGCTTTCTTGAAGGAATGTCTGCTTGGTGAAGTCTCAAACCTATAAATGGATTGATTTAGGTTGTCCTATATATCTAATGGATCGATTTAGGTTGTCCATCTGGTATTATTTTGTTTTTTATGTTGAGATTCATTGATTTGGGTATTAGGGTTTATTGGTTTTCAATACCCGCCAAGTGTTTGTGAAAATGTCTAGCTGAATTAAAGAAAACTGTTTTGGTGTACAAAGATCTGTAAAGGGTTTCAAGAATTATGCAAAATTCTTATGTTGAATTTGTTTATCGATTAGTATTCTGCAAGAAGAAATGAAATGTTGGGAATCCTTTGTTCAAGATACTCGTGAATTTGTGTAGTGAATGAAGAAGAAGAAGAAATGAAATGCTAGAAAATGGTTAACTTATTTGAACCCATAAATGTGCAGTGAATGAAGAAGAAGAAGAAGAAAGGGCATTTTAGTCATTTTACATCATCATCCGAGGGTATTTTAGTCATTTCATGTTTTTTTAACGAGTCAAACTAACAGTCAACAAAAAATGGACCAAAAGTGTTACGGGTCGTCGGATATAGGACAAGATCCGTTACAAATGAAACTATTGGACCAAAATCGTTATACCCGGTAAACCACGAGGACCAAAAATGTAGTTAACTCATATATATATATATATATATATATATATATATATATATATATATATATATATATATATATATATATATATATATATATATATATATATATATATATATATATATATATATATATTAACCGCGTATCAAAATACTAAAAGCCGAGCACGTAAAAAATTTTATATCGAAGCGGGTGTGAACAACAAAAGGAAATGGGATGATCATTCCTGAAACAACAACCACCACCCGAACAAAAGGCAGGAAGTTGCAAAGGGGTATGTTGCGGGACCAACAGAAAGGAAGGTCTACGCAGGGAATTTGCCACTGTGCAATAGATGCAAGTTGCATCATAAAGGTCAGTGCACGGTCAAATGCCATAAATGTCAGAAGGTAGGACATATAACCCGTGATTGCAGAGCGAGACCTCTTGCAACAGCACAAGTTGCACCAGCAAACAATCCAAAGGCCGAGATCACGTATTTTGGTTGCGGTAAGAAAGAGCATTATCGAAATGAATGCCGAAAGCCCAAGAATCAGGGCAATGGTGGGAACAGAGGTTACCAGGGCAATCAGGGTAACCAGAGAAATCCAGGAGCTGGTGTGAACCAAGTAGCTGTTGTGCCCCAAGGAAATCGGGGAAATGATGGGGGAGCCCGTGGCAGGGTCTATGCAGTGGGCAAAGTGGAAGCCCAAGAGGACCCCGAACGTCGTAACGGGTACGTTCCTTTTAAATAACCGCTATGCATCTATATTGTTTGATACGGGAGCGGATAGAAGTTTTGTCTCAACTGCCTTTAGCCCATTGCTTGGTATAACCCCGACCACCTTAGGCAACGTATATAATGTGGAGTTAGCAAATGGAAAAGTAGAAAGAGTAGACACTATCGTAAGAGGCTGCACCTTAAATCTGTTAAATCACCCATTCAACATCGATCTTATGCCTGTAGAATTGGGTAGTTTTGATGTTATAATCGGCATGGATTGGTTGTCAAAATATAATGCCACTATTCTTTGCGACGAGAAGATCGTTCGGCTACCTTATGGGAACGAGGTCTTAATCGTCGAAGACGACAGAAGAGACCGACGACGTGCCTCGAGATTAAAAGTTATCTCTTGCACGAAGGCCCAAAAATACCTTGAGAAAGGATGCCTTCTCTTCCTAGCACAGGTCTCCGAAAAAGAAGAAAAGGAGCCGGAAGGAAAACGGGTGGAAGATGTACCAATTGTAAGAGATTTTCCAGAAGTCTTCCCTGAAGACTTACCCGGACTCCCGCCAACACGACAGGTCAAATTTCGAATCGACCTAGTGCCCGGTGCCGCACCCGTGGCACGAGCACCTTACTGATTAGCTCCGACAGAACTGCAGGAGTTATCTGAACTGTTGTCGGAACTCTCCGAAAAAGGGTTCATCAGACCAAGTTCCTCGCCCTGGGGAGCTCCAGTTCTATTCGTCAAAAAGAAAGATGGATCTTTCCGAATGTGCATCGACTACCGGGAACTCAACAAATTAACTATCAAAAACTGATACCCACTCCCTAGAATCGATGATCTGTTCGATCAGCTCCAAGGTTCGTGCGTTTATTCGAAAATTGACTTGAGATCCAGTTACCACCAACTTAGAGTTCGGAAGAAGATATCCTGAAAACGGCATTTAGAACTCGTTACGGCCACTACGAGTTTCAAGTTATGCCTTTTGGCTTAACCAACGCACCGGCAGTATTCATGGATCTTATGAATCAGGTGTGTAAGCCGTACTTAGACAAGTTCGTGATCGTCTTCATCGATGACATATTGATATACTCTAAGAGTGAGAAGGAGCACGAAGAACATCTTAGGAAAATCTTAGAACTACTGAAGAAAGAGGAGTTATATGCTAAGTTTTTCAAGTGCGAGTTTTGGATACCAACTGTCCAATTCTTAGGTCACGTAATTGATAGACAAGGTATTCATGTAGATCCTGCAAAGATTGAGTCAATAAAGGATTGGGCGACACCCACAACTCCCACCGAAATACGCCAATTCTTAGGACTTGCAGGGTACTACAGAAGGTTTATCGAGGGATTCTTGAAAATAGCAAAGCCTTTGACCAAGCTAACCCAGAAAAATGAAAATTTTGACTGGGGAGATAAAGCAGAAGAAGCTTTTCAACTTCTCAAGGATAAGTTGTGCATTGCACCTATCTTAGCCCTACCTGAAGGCAGTGAGGACTTTGTAGTCTACTGTGACGCCTCACACAAAGGGTTAGGAGTTGTCTTGATGCAGCAAGAGAAGGTGATAGCCTACGCCTCACGGAAATTGAAAACCCACGAGACAAATTACACTACGCACGACCTAGAACTGGGGTCGATAGTGTTTGCGCTCAGGATCTGGAGACACTATCTTTACGGCACCAAGTGTGTAGTTTACACCGACCACAAAAGTTTGCAACATATCCTTGATCAGAAGGAACTCAATATGAGGCAACGTCGTTGGTTAGAATTGCTCAGTGACTATGACTGTGAAATTCGATACCACCCAAGCAAAGCAAACGTGGTAGCTGACGCCCTTAGCCGAAAGGAGAGACCAAAAACTCTGAGGGTACGATCGTTGGGTATGACAATTTTCTCACCACTTCCATCGAAAATTCTTGAGGCTCAGGCCGAGGCCCTTAAGGAAGAAAACAGACCTAACGAGAAGATTTATGGAATGCCTGAAAGCAAAAATGGATTCGCGAAGAGAGCAGATGGGACATTATGTTACAAGGACAGAAGTTGGGTCCCACTCTATGGAGGTATACGAGACCTCATCATGCACGATTCCCATAAATCTAAATACTCCATCCATCTAGGAGCCGACAAGATGTATCTTGATCTGAAGAAGCTATATTGGTGGCCCAATATGAAAGCTGACATTGCAACTTATGTCAGTAAATGTCTAACATGTTCAAAGGTCACAGCTGAACATCAGAGGCCGTCAGGTTTACTCGTACAACCTGAAATTCCTGAGTGGAAGTGGGAACGTATAACGATGGACTTTATCACCAAACTGCCAAGGACATCAAGCGGTTATGACACCATTTGGGTAATCGTTGATCGTATTACCAAATCCACCCACTTCCTACCGATCAAAGAAAACGATAGCATGGACAAACTTGCGCGACTATATGTGAAGGAGATAGTTGCTCGACATGGAGTTCCACTTTCTATCATCTCTGATAGAGATAGTCATTTTACGTCAAATTTTTGGAGATCTCTACAAGATGCCTTAGGTACTGATCTTGATATGAGCACCGCATATCATCCTCAAACAGATGGTCAGAGCGAAAGGACCATCCAAATTTTAGAGGATATGCTGAGAGCGTGTGTGATAGACTTTGGAAATGGCTGGGATAGACATAAGCCGTTAGCCAAGTTTTCTTACAATAATAGTTATCACACCAGCATCAAAGCTGCACCCTATGAGGCACTCTATGGCAGAAAGTGCAGATCACCTATGTGTTGGCCTGAAGTCGGAAAAAGTCAGCTCACTGGTCCCGAATTAGTACAAAAGACTACAGAGAAAATTGTACAGATCAAGAGCCGAATGCAGGCGGCTCGAGACCGTCAGAAAAGCTATGCTGACAAGAGATGAAAACCACTTGAGTTCCAAGTTGGAGATCATGTTATGTTGAAAGTATCGCCATGGAAAGGCGTGATTCGCTTTGGAAAACGTGGAAAGCTAAACCCCTGATATATAGGACCTTTCAAAATTCTCACGAGAATTGGACCGATAGCCTATCGATTCGAGTTACCACAAGAACTCAGCTCCGTGCACAACGTGTTTCACGTGAGCAATTTAAAGAAATGTCTCTCCGACGAAACACTTGCCATTCCTCTAGAAGAAATTCAGGTTGACGAGAGATTAAATTTCGTTGAGGAACCTGTTGAGATAATGGATCGAGAAATCAAACGCCTTAAGCAAAGCCGTATTCCTATGGTAAACTTCGTTGGAACTCCCGAAGAGGTCCCGAATACACGTGGGAACGGGAGGACGAGATCAAGCGTAAATACCCGCATCTTTTCTCAAATCTATCGGGTAACTCTAAGTGAAAACCGAGGACGGTTTTCTTTCTAAGGCGGGGAGGATGTGACAAACGGTAATTTTCCCACTAATATTTTAATAATAATTGTCAATTTATTGTGACTAAACTATTAAACTAGGTAATTACGTGCTTACATAACTATCACGGGAAAACAAACCCGCATACTGTGTCACACAGTAACTCACCAAAATTATTAAATCTCTCCAGGAACAGTGAATTTTCTCATTCTCACATTTACAAACTATAATGTAGTAAAAGCGAGAGGTTATCTCACTTTTACTCAAAAACGAAACCACACGTGTACCGATATCACATAAGTAACCAAATTAAACTCAGAATTTATATTTTGAATCAACAAACTCTAAATCCATATAAGATTTATAATAATGTTCCCGAAATTTATTTCCCGCATCCATGTCAATTCCGGGAAAAACTCGATTTCAACTCAGCTCAGCGGGACGCGGGGTATACTTTACCCACCCATCAAATAAAACCATCCGGTATTAATACTTTTTCTATTCACCCACTCACACAATTCCCCATATCCTTATCTTCTTCTCTCTCGTTTTTCCGCCGCTCCACAAAATGAGAAAGAATCCAATCGATCCATCTCTATCTCCCATGGCAGTATATACTTTCCCTTCAATCTATGAACTAGCCATCGCTCATAAATAATCAGTTCCCCAAAGGTCAACGGCATGGAAAACCGTATATGATGAGGAGATTACACTCGAATGGAAAGTTTCCATACCCCAAATCCGAAAGAAAGAATGGAGCTATTCCCAAGCTCTTCCTTTTTAAGCAGCTATCCCAGGCTCAATCGACCACACCATCACCCACAACCACTCAAAGGTTTCCGAGAAGACAAGGACATTCGAAGGCAACGAATTGATTTGGAGTGGGTTTGGCTGGGGTTCGATTGGGATAGCTAGGGTTCGGATTGGGATTTGTTCGAGAGCTTCTGGGTCCAAAGGTTTTTCAATCGACTCACCATAAGGGTATAAACATCTTGCATTCAACTCTTTCATATCTAATTCCTGTCATTCGAACTATACTTAAATGATTTTGTTCCTAAATCGAATTGTAACTTATTTAGGATTTCGAATCTATGATTATATCGAATTATTGTTGTTGTTGTTGTTGTTGTTGTTGTTGTTGTCTTGTGGCTTGGAAACTTAAGGAATTTAGTGTTGGCTTGTTAGTTTTGGTCATCGTTGTTTGTTGTCATTGTCGAATTCTAGCTTGGGTCAAGATATTTCCAGTCGCCGTTAGTAAACCTTAGGATAAAGGACCTCGAAATAGACCTAAGATGGGTGTATTTGGTTTGCATTCCATGTCAAAACTACCTCACGAGCTAGTACACTTGAAACCATAAGTACTCGGTCTAGATAGATTAATCATGTGGTCTTTGGGTCGAATGAAAACCACCCTCGTAAGGGTGTGTTGAAGCCGATTAAGTCCTGAAGGAACACCCCTCACAAGGGTGAGAAGGGCAGTGCATTCGGTTCAGTAGAGCCTCACCCCACAGCCACCCAAATAGGGTGTGCTGTGGTGATCATTGGTCGAGGAAAAACCACACCAAAAGGGGTAGAATGTGGTCAAATCTCTTGCCAACCAAACCCTCACCAGGCAGCCACCCATGAGGGTGTGCGTGCCTTGGTTAACCATGGCGAAGCTCAGCCAAACAACCCTCGAAAACCTACTCTTTCCAGTCCTAAGTAATGGTCCAAGGATTGGTTTAAAGGTGTAGCCTATCGTCCTTGGTTGAGTCTAGTAAAACCTTGGTGAAGTCCTGCTCGATTCAAGCTTAAACCCACAATGAGTGTCAGGTTCGACCTTCCCACAAGAACATCAATAAAAGCGTCTTTGGTTGTCTAGTTCTCGGCCAAACCACAAAGAAGTGTTAAGTATATCTTCACTTATCCTAATGTCAATTCCCACACCCATACTCGGTCAATCATGTCGAGTAGGAGGATGTTTTGTTGTCAACCCACAAGCCCTCACATAACACTTGCGACTCTCAAGTTGAGAAGTCGAGTAGTACTCGATCTCGAGGTGATGTATAGTTTAGTATTACAAGTCCTTGAAGTCGAGTGCATGCCTCCCAAGTTTCCAGTAAACACACAAAGTCCACTTGGACTTGTGTGTGCATTCGTATAGCACCAAAAACCCAACCCACCTCATTTGAAAGCCCAACCCAAATTGCACTTCAATCCAATCCATGTAGGGTGCTAGAAGTGCGACTGTTCTTATCCCGCCAGGCCCAATATGGTGTTTGGTGGTTAATCTGCAATCCAGCCCATGTCATAATTCCCCCTCCTTTGACTCAGTTATTGAAAGTGTTTATATATCTTTCTTTAAGTATTAGTAACATCTAATTATGTTAATACCAAGTTTTAATCGATATATATATATATATATATATATATATATATATATATATATATATATATATATATATATATATATATATATATATTAACCGCATATCAAAATACTAAAATCCGAGCACACAAAATTTTTTATATCGAAACTATTGTATACCTTATAATTTGATCTCGACTTATAAATTGCCACCAAACATTGTCGTACGCTCATATATATTTTGTAAAAACATTAACTTTCGACACAAAAGATGTGAGCAAATATATATATGTATACATGTCGCCAATATATAAAACTGTTATACAAATGACCATCTATAAATTGTAAAATGAAACACATATAAAACTTACATTGATTTGAACTGAAACAAGTAAACATCTATTTTATTTATGTCATTAACAAAACTTAGCAAATATAATTATAGCAAAACATTACTTGAACCTTTATAACAAATCTTAAAATCAAATGTTTTCTAAATATATAATCGAGAAACCAACTTACGAACACGAGTCATAACCATTCTTTATTAATTAGATGAACTTAGTCTATTTTATTTAAACGATGTAAACAAAACCTTTATTGTACAACCGTTATACAATATTTTCTCGAGTCATTAAACATTTGAATACTAAACACCATTTACACGTAATTTTATTATATTTCAAAACCTATATAACTAATTATATATTTTTAACCATTAAACCACACATCCTTAATATTCCATATCTCGACAATATCTATTCTTGCTCTCAATTCATTCATTTCATCGTCTTCCGACTTTCGTCAATCAAAATCCTATAAGGCTCCCATATATTCATTGTCGTACATTTAAGCATTTCTTAGAGCCAATACCTACAAATACTTAGAAACTTATTCATAACCTCACTTGCTGCCACACAAGCGACAACAACATAAACACTTTAAAAACATTTGAATTAAATTCTGTAGAAACTTAATTTAGTACTTGAAACTAAAACATGACTTATTAATCTAGGTTGCGTGTTGGTGCCGTACATTCCCTAAATTCACAGCATTCACTGTTCAGACTATTAAGGTGAGTTTATAGCCCCTCTTTACTTATACTTATTTTATAACTATGGGGTGAGAAACATGCAAATTATTTTATGGACCACAATACTACTTAATTTTTCTCAAAACTATTGCGTAGTTAGCCTAAGCCCTAGAACCCACTATCATGCCTATTTTCATGAGCCGTTAGTTCCTTTTGGGAAGCGCGATTGCTTAAGATAGATCTATTGGGGTGACTCCCCCGTTCGGTTGGCCAGACGGGTCAATGCGAGCGTATAGCAAGTCGGACTACGAGTGTATTGGGTTAAACACTCGCTAAGGGCCCCTTGACTATTATTTATGTGCTATAGATTAGCACACTAAACTGTCGAGCTTCGGTTGCATGAACTTAGAGCTAGCACGATAGACTATTTTCTATGACATTATATGCGTTGTAATGATCGTACACAAAACTATTGGTCCAAATTTATTATTTACTGCTTTAATTTAAACCTATGAACTCACCAGCTTTTTGCTGACTTTTAGCATGTTTTTTTCAGGTGTGTAATTTGATTGTTTATGGCAAGGATTCGGCAAGGCAAGGGTCATAGCCCTTTTTTAGAAGTATTGGCAGACATAATTAAGACTTATTTTTATGTGGGACCACTGAAACTAATGGGTCTATTTTTCTAAACAATGAATCATCTTTTGTAAACTCTAAATATTGGTTTGATATATTTAAAATAGAGTATGTATTTCGTGCTTTGTTTACCTTGTGTTGTGATTTCCAGCTCACAAGTAGCACCCTCAATGTTCCATATGCTTCCGCGACTGTTAAATTTTGGGGGTGTTACATCGGGAGAAAAGAAAAACCATCCATATCCAACTTTAAGAAGTTCTATTCTTATCTAGTGTCATTGAATAGATGACAGGAAGTGTTTACAACATACAAGAGCTCCTAGACCAAACTCAACCAAAGAGGTTGGCGCAAGGAGATGTATTAGTGTTGATAGATACAGTTGACTACTTTTTAATTATATCTATACTATAAAGGAAAAACCAAAAATCTTGAAAGTGAAAAACTGAAAAGGATTGAAGGAAACTTAGATAATTAAAGTAACTATTGAAAGTTGGAAGATAATTAAAGTAACTATTGAAAACTGTAATGCAAGTGATGGAGGACCAAAACAGAAAAGAGAGTAAAGAATAATTCTGGCAGATTAGTTGGAAGTAAATTAGGATTTATCTTGAGTCTAGTGATATTTTAGGTTTATCTTTACTTGTTTGATTAGGATTATTATTCTATTAGGAAACTTTGTTTGAGTCGGTTTAGGATTCTTAGGTCTATATAAACTAAATTCCAGCACATTGTAATTCATTCTATTCAATATTATACAACTTTAGTTTCTGGATACATGTTTCACGTTCCTGTTTTGTGTTCCTAGTGAGCCAAATTTCAACCAAGGTTATTCTTGCGTTTGCAATTAACCTGTTTACAACGTGTTTGTAAACTAAGCCTTCCACTGTCCTACTTCAGGTGGTATCAGAGCCAGGTTCAATTTGGGTCTCTCCCAAGTTGACATCAGGTCACCACTTTCAATCTCTATCTTTTATCAATTCGGGTTTTCCCCGATTGTTCTAAATATTATTTTCTTTTCTTTTAGTAGTTTTATTCTGTTCTTAAAAAAAAAAAAAAAAAAAAAAAAAAAAAAAAAAAAAAAGAATGTTCATCGTACTGTTCATTGCACTGTTCACAAAAAAATTAAGTGATCATGACGAATGATAATACTGCACTTTTGCAAACCCTACAAGCGATTCAACAACAACTGCAGCAACAATCACAACAATTGCAGCAACAATCCCAACACTTGCAGCAACAATCCCAACAACAAACGGAACAGAATACTAAAATTCTCGAGGCACTTGAGAATCTTAATATTCACGAAGAACCAAAACGAGGACACCACCTTTATGAGTCCTCAAGTGACGAAGACGAAGAAGCAGGTCAAGGTTTGAATCATCAAATAAATCGAATGCCTAGGATAAAGGCGGATATACCAACTTTTTCGGGGTCATTAAACATTGAAGATTTTCTTGATTGGGTTTCTGAAACAGAAAAGTATTTTGAACTCATGGACATTCCCAAAGAATCCCAAGTCAAATATGTTGCTTACAAGTTGAGAGGAGCCGCCTCATCTTGGTGGGACAATCTTCAAACAGGTCGTCGTCGTCAACGAAAACGACCAATTAGCACGTGGCGCAAGATGAAACGATTAATGTTCGCGCGTTTTCTTCCGGTTGATTACGAACGAACCCTATATTCTTTATATCAAAATTGTCGTCAATCTTCTAGAACTGTATCAGAATGTGCTGAAGAATTCATGAGACTTGCTTCTCGAAATCAGTTAAGCGAGTCTGATGCACAACAAGTTGCGAGGTTTAACAATGGCCTTAGATATGATATTCAAGCCATAGTTTCCCTTCAAACAA
Organism: Artemisia tridentata subsp. tridentata; assembly: GCA_021014915.2. NCBI lineage: Eukaryota > Viridiplantae > Streptophyta > Magnoliopsida > Asterales > Asteraceae > Artemisia > Artemisia tridentata. The sequence goes on from CP139507.1 coordinate 54,762,873, forward strand.
CATGGACCCTGGATGAAGCTGTTCGCATAGCCTTGAAAGCCGAACAAACAATCAACAAGCAAGGAAAAGGTAGCTCCATGTACAAAACCATAACTGATACAAACCACAGCAGTAGTAGCCAATCAGGAGGTGATGCCCCAGTAGATTATTCCAAACCCACACATGAAGTTGCTGGTGAAAAGAAGAAGACACCGACCACCAATACCTCCACACAAGCCGTAAAAAAATCGTATAATAACCCATATGCTCGTCCTGTAGGCGTAAAGTGTTATCGGTGCCAAGAAGTTGGTCATACCTCAAATCAATGTCGTGCTACAAAGCCTTTTAACCTAGTTGAAGGTGATAGGGCACATAATGAATCTGAAGATGAAGGAGTTGTTATTAGTCCTGCAGCTGTTTTTGAAGATGATGATGATCATAATGAAGCCTTCTTAGGTCTTGTTCGACAATTAGTACTTACCAGCAATAAGAAAAGTGAAGAAAGTCAACGACATAACATCTTCCAAACGCGGTGCAAGATTAATCAAGATGTGTTCAACGTTATCATTGATGGAGGAAGTAGTGAGAATTTCATCTCACGAGACATCGTGACACGTCTCATATTGACACCAAAGAAACATCCAAAACCATATAAGATTGGTTGGATTAAAGCTGTTGGTGAGGTAAGAGTGTCCGATCAATGTGAGGTACCTTTTTCCATGGGCAAGTACAAAGACTCGATTTTGTTTGATATAGTAGACATGGATGATTGTCATGTTCTACTAGGAAGACCTTGGCAATCTAACTTGAGTGTGGTGCACAAAGGAAAGGAGAATACCTACACCTTTTCTAAAGATGGTCAAAGGTTCACACTTTGTCCTTGTTCAAATGAAGACAAATCAACAATATCCAAAGCAAATACAAAGCAGATTTTGTTGTTGTGCTCGCAGAGGAATAAGGAAAAGAAGATATGTGTGACAACTATTCCCCCGGATCAGGTGCTATCTTCTATTGAGAACTCGTGGTCGAGTTCTTTTCAAGAAGGGGAGAATGATGGAGGACCAAAACAGAAAAGAGAGTAAAGAATAATTCTGGGAGATTAGTTGGAAGTAAATTAGGATTTATCTTGAGTCTAGTGATATTTTAGGTTTATCTTTACTTGTTTGATTAGGATTATTATTCTATTAGGAAACTTTGTTTGAGTCGGTTTAGGATTCTTAGGTCTATATAAACTAAATTCCAGCACATTGTAATTCATTCTATTCAATATTATTCAACTTTAGTTTCTGGATACGTGTTTCACATTCTTGTTTTGTGTTCCTAGTGAGCCAAATTTCAACCAAGGTTATTCTTACGTTTGCAAGTAACCTGTTTACAATGTGTTTGTAAACTAAGCCTTCCGCTGTCCTACTGAAAGTTGTCAGCAAGGCGGAAACTATTTAAGGAAACTTAGACATATTGAAGGAAATTGAAAACTTAAAACTTAAAACTTGCGGTTGGAATTAAAATGAAGGCTGGAAACACGATTTGCTGTACACGAAAATTCAATTTTTCCATTGCCTATATAAACAACCCCATGTATTAATTCATTTCATATTTCATAAAATATTAACTTTTATTATTATTTTTGTTTATAACTCATAACCAATATTATTTTCATTCAGTTTTAAATCGTATTTAATCTCCAAATTCTTAAATTTTTATTATTTTTCGTTTATAACTCATAAACTTCTTTTTTATCACTACAACTATTTGCCGCTATAAAATCTTGTTGCTATGCACGGGTATTCGCCTAGTATATTTAAATGCTCAACCTTATGACATAACATCACAAACTTTGTATAAAGGTTACTCCCAGAACTACAATATCTACTACTGGTGTACTCCAGGTTTATAGAAAATTATCTTATCCAAGGTTACCAAAAAAAAATGCAAAACCTCTCTTTCAAATGTCTTGAAGCCATATGTAACTTTATGGTAAGGTAGCTATTTATAGAGTTGAACGAGTTTTGCAGACATATGATCCAAAGCTAAGACCCTTTTATCATGGGACATTAGGTGACCAAACCATCTTTCCAGCCCCTAATTTACCACATACAGCCGCTTTTAATCATACTGTTAGGCGCTAGTCGGCGCGGTCGACCACCGCCTAGGCGGATTGAGCTTTTTTATATAAAAAATTTAAAATTATATGTATTTGGTATAAAATATTCATAATTTATATATTTTTTTAATAATTTTATTAATGTTTTTATTATTTTAAATTATATATTTTTTGTATATGTTCTAAAATTTGATTTTGATAAAGATTTGGTCTATTTTTATTAAAGCCCACTAACTTAGTTGTTGGGCCTATTGTATTTGTTTTTTAATGGGCCAATAAATCATATATTAGTAGGGTTAGGTTTACACAACATTAAACACATAGCCTCTTTACACTTTACTCTCCCCTTCATCTTCTTCAACCCTAGATCTGAAGTTACACTGGCGTTGACCGACCCGCCGCCTAGGCCGATTTGGCAGGTTTGTCCCGCCTAGGCGGTTCATTGACCGCCTTTTAACCAAAACGCCTAATTTGGCCGATTTGCTGCAAATCGGGGCGGAGGAGGGCCGACTAGCGCCTAGGCCGCTTTTTACAACACTGCTGTTAGGTCGAGAATTCTCGATTTTGTGTTAAGAATTCATACAGAATCTGAATGCAACGAAATTGCCAAACTCAGCTATAAACCAAATTGACACATTCATCAATAAATGAAACGAAATTGCCAACTCAGCCATACACAAATTGACAAATTTATCACAGACGTGAACCAGATTGAATAAAAATGCTTTCAAAAGGTCATAAGTATCAGTAACACCTTGAAAAGTAACTATAGCCTAGCCAAACACAAGTTCATCACAAAGGGCATCCCAGATGCAAAATTATTAATTTTAGGCACACGTCTAATTTTTTGGAGCTAAGGATTCTACGTGTTATTTCAAAGCATCTGCGTGCCTAAAAATAAATTTTAGCTCATTTTACAAATATTCCATGCATCACCCCATATAGGTATTCCATTCGTGGAACAGGATTCACTTTAAAGATGCGCAGACCCTTAGAATGGAATCACATTCTCAAACTATTAAACTCAACCACTAGTTTCAGAGGATCGGGTTATAACAAACCATTAAGGCAACATCCATCTAATATATTTCAAAAAACTGTCCAAGTCGAGACATGCGTAGCCATTCACCTAGACAAGCTTTCATTTATTAGAAACATGAAGACTAGCATAAACTGGATGTAGAAAATGAACTCAATTCTCTAAAACATCTCGACAAAATTCATATTCGGACTCCAGAGCATGCTAGCATCCATACTAATCAAGTAATCAAGAAGCAAGATTATAAATTAATAACTCATTTAATTATTCATTAAGTTAGTAATTAAATGAGTATTCTAAACTTCTGAACCAATCATATTGCACCCTTCTATAAAAAATTTACTAGAATTCCTGCCTTACCTATGTTACCTTTTGTGGTTGTGTATGCATACTTTGCTAATTCAAACATATGTGTAACTAGTAATAGATGTGTTATAGTTTTGTATCGGTAAATATTCTACAAACAAGGCAAGACTATGCTGCATTCAACCACCTAGGAAGAATCTAAACAACAATACCCAATCTTGCCATGGCTGGGTACGCTAGGAAGTATTTACCTTTGTTCATATACCAGGTTCACACCGCTTAAATGGCCAACTATGAGTTAAGTGAAATCATCAGCCTAGGAAGTTTTTACCTTCGTTTTAAGAGCTTATATCAGTTACTCTGTTTCTCTCGGATGGTATGGTATATCACTACACCTTTCCTAAACTTAGACGAAATCATACAAAAGTAATATTAAGTACCTGAAACAATGTAGTAACTTGTTCTCACAGACGCTTTCATAATCAAATCACAGTTACTGTATGTTCTATAGAGTACAACGAACCACCTAGAGCTAATGTCTTTATATCAAAATCAAACAACATTACTATTAAGTACTACCTGGAAACCTCGCCTAGCAACACGTCTTAGAACAGAAACTTACAAAGATATTAGTTTCTATCTTTCCATACACATCTACACATCAAAACCGAAAAATTAACCATTACGGCAAACAAAGCTTAACAGCTTTAAACCAGCACAACATCAAGCACCACACAATATTGCAATAGATCACCAATTATTAAATTAGTAACCAATATCATCATAACATCACGAAACAACATAAATCCATAAACAATCCACTTAAATCCAAACACCTTACAGATCATGTTTTATACTCGCATAATAATAATCTTAAAAACATAAAAGAGAGCTCATTATATAAAGCCCCACTTCTTTTACCTCCCTTCCTTTCCGGTCCATCACCACATCACCATACATCTCCATCCCATCCTACAAAACAATCCAACACAAACATTTCAAAAAACATGTTTCCTTAAAATAACACAAAAAACATTTTCAAAACAAACCATACAAAACAATCAAACATTTCAAAAAAACATGTTTTTCCTTAAAAAAAAAAGGTCAGTGATGCAAGGATTCCACACCCATGTAACATATCTTTAGTGGGTGTTTGTTTAAGCTTATATAGCGAGCTTATGACATACTTTGTTTTCGGCTTATGTTTCATAAGCTCATTTCTGTAGCTTAATTTGAAACTTTTCGGCTTAAGCTTATCATGTCATAATAAACTTAAGTTTCAAAATAAGCCGCAAAAAGTGAGCTTATGAAACATAAGCCGAAAACCAACTAAGCCATAAGCCGAAACAAACAACCCCTAAACAAACCATAAATCAAATCTTATCAATATCTTCGTCTTCGAACTCGATCATATTTCAAAAAACATGCTTCCTTAAAAAAACATAAACATAGGATTACTCAAAAAGCAGACCATATTATCAATATCTTCGACTTCGAACTTGATATAATAAAACACAAACATAATTCAAAAAACATGTTTCCTTAAAAAAAACAAACCTTAAATGATCAAATTTTATCGATATCTTCGTCTTCAAACTCGATATAATCATCGCCAGCATTATCATCCTCCTCATCAAGACCACCAGCAATACCCTCATTCAACCTGATATTCTCAGGAAGCTCACCATAAGCTTTCAACAACCTAGCTTCATCAGGCATGTATTTAAGGATGACGTCAGCTTTGTCATCTTGGTAATCTCTCAAACCCACAAGGATGATATCACCAGCAGCAATCCAGACTTTCTTATGCATCTTGCCACGTATGTGACAGAGGCGCTTTGTCCCGTCGATACACATGGCTTCGCATCGACCGTTACCGAGCATTCGAAGGACTTGGGCGTATTCTTGCCCGTCTTCTTTGAAGACCAGTTCACGTTTCTCGTCGTCTGCTTCGTTCTTTCCTCTCTTGCGATTCTTTCCTCCCTTACCCTTGTTCTTCGGCATGTTGTTGTGGGGTTGATGGGATTTTTTTGAGGGTTGTGATGAAAAAGATGCGGATGGAACCCTAGCGTTTTGATTTTGTTGAAATGTGATTTGGGGCAAGTTTGTGGTTGGGTGGGATTATATATGTGGCTGGGTGTGACGAGTTTTGTGTGGAGGTTACGTTTGGGTCTTTGGGTTTGGGGTGTGTTTGGGCTTACAAGGTTTTGGGCCTTCAAGTCATTGATAAAGTGAAAACGTTTATGTTACTTACACACCAAGGAGCTTTTACAAGTGTTTAGTAGCGTTACACTATGTTCTCGAGTATCCCTTAAAGAAAGAAAATAAAGAAAATGAAGTGAAATAAAAAAGATGTTGTGTTCTCGAGAATCACTTACAGAAGGAAACTAAAAAGAAAATAACTGAAAAAGAAAAGTAATTTGGTTGATTTTGAAGTAAAAAAAAAAATTTTCTAAAATTGGACTGAAAATATTTACTTCTTATTTCTTTACTTTTCCGTACTATAAAAACATGAGAACTGAGCACTAGTGTTTTATGTTACAATTGGAACTTGGAAGCTTGTTTGGCATGGAGTATGTCATTATATTTTTTTTACACACACTATTTCTCAAAGAGATTTTCTAAAATCACATAAGCTTTATAAAAAAACTTTCACATAATGATATGGTATGACACTTGGACCACTTATTTACTCTCGTCATTCACAACCCTTTCTTTTATAACAAATTATTTTGTTACACATCGTTGTATGGAAGGTTTTTTTTTTTTTTTTTTTTTTTTTTTTTTTATTCTAGCATTTCTCCTTCTCAAATGCCCACTTGAAGGAGGGCTTAATATTAGCATTTAACTTTTATATCATTTTACATGTTATAATCACTAGTATAAGCTAAAATGTTATACATCTAGCTAATGCTCTCACAATTGCGTATTAACTTTTGACCGGCGTCATTAATATGAGAGTAAATTACACCGTTGGTCCATGTGGTTTGCGTTGACTGGCGCCAATGGTCCTTTGACCAAAAAAATTGCACCACTCAGCCTTAAGTCAGAAATGTTATGCACCGTTAGTCCCTCCATCCAACTGGCCCCACAAACATCCACTAACGCTCGTTAAGTATGGATTTTAAAAGGGCAATTTTGTCACTTCACATCTTTATTATCATCTCTCTCTTACCCTCTTACCCACAAACCCAGATTCATAAATAAAAAGCTAACATCAAGATCAGAAACAACAAACAAACCCATTTAGAAAATCCACTTCTATCTTCTAAAATCCTAGCCTTAATCCAAATTAAACACAAATCACAATATCATATCATTACCACAAAATCAGCAACATCAACAAATCTTCACTATTTCGGCTAGATCCAGTCAAATCTTAACGGGTTGTGATATTTGGGTTAGGTTTTGGGCTTCAGTTTGTTAGTGGTGGAAGGATGTAGTTGGTGGTGGTGGGTTTGATGGAGGTGATTGAAGATGTGAGGAAGATATTTGGATCCGGTTGAACAAGTGACGAGTCTTTCTGGTAATGGGGATGGCAGTGGTAGTGATTGCGGGTTGTATGAATTTGTATATGATTGGTTTTGGGTTTATGTGATATTTGGGTTACTTTCCTTTGTGCAATTACATTTAGTAAATCGGGTAGATTAAATATGGGATCTTGTAACATTCGAAATGTAGCTAATGCTGAAAGAACTCTCCTAGCTGTTAGTGGAATCCCCATCAAAGCACACCCACCAAAAGTCAGCACAGAGATGAAAGTTGGTGCACCCCAGAAAATAAAAGCACCAAAGGCGTTTAGTTTAAGTGATTTCCACAGCCAATTGTACTCGAATTTAGATAAAGTATCAAGACTGGTTGATAATTATCTTTTTGAAATTGCACCAGAGATAAATCTGAAACTCTCAAAATTTCTATGTTTATGATTCATTAGTTCAAGAACAAGCATTTTGACTTCTGTGGTAAAAGCTCATATAGTAACTAGTTTTGACATAAAGAAGTCAAAGTTTAAGTTTGTAAAACTAAAGCTTGCAGGGTCATAAGGCTAGGATTTTAGAAGATAGAAGTGGATTTTCTAAATGGGTTTGTTTGTTGTTTCTGATTTTGATGTTAGCTTTTTATTTATGAATCTGTGTTTGTAGGTAAGAGGGTAAGAGAGAGATGATAATAAAGATGTGAAGTGATGAAATTGCCCCTTTAAAATCCATACTTGTTGATACAAAAGTTGGGCGTTCCTTGTTTGGATTCCGGTTCCCGTATCAATTGGATCTGAATGCTTGAGACCTGCGCACTAAGAGAACAAAAAACACCGTTAGGCTTATCGTGGGATTGTCTCCCACGATTATCCTCCGGCGTGAGAGTAAGTAATCGGTTTTAGGGTTTTAGTGAAGAGTTAGGGTTATGATATCATACCTTTAATGAGAGCCAAGATGCCCTATATATACACACGAAATCCTTGTTGGTTTCGTGTTCCTTACCCTTCGGCGTATCCCGCCTTATTTGGTCCTTTGATCTTTATCCCATAAATAAGAGATACTATATCAAGGCCAACAATAGATTTCGGATTTGGGCCATTGTAAGCCCAAATCTTTATCGTGATAGCCCACGCGTAATGGGCTTGAGTATTGGTCGGGTTCGTGACCCGAATGCGGACTATACGTCATCATGTCCCCCCAGTCTAGTATGCGCAAGGTGAAACTGTGGATGCTAGACTAACAACTGTAGCGAAAAAATATTCCATAATGCGTAGTGAGGAAGTTTCAAGTGTTTCCCGCCTAAAAAAACAATACGATGAATCTAGTCCAAGTAAATCCAAATATCCCTCGTAAATTGTGAGGGGTGGGTGAAAAAGTGTTTCACCTCTTGATCTCCCAGCCACACGATTAGAGCAAGTAGGTCACACATGTCAATCATCCATGAGATCTTGTAACCCTATATAAAGTGTCATCTCCATTTCACTGTGCTTATCACAGTAAAAACGTCCATTGCCGCCATTGTTAAAAACTCTAAACAGCGAACAAGAAATCAACAGCTCATCAGGTAATAGTGCGTGCGCTGCAGAATCCATTGAATTCTAACCATGGTTCTTCAATTGTCCGACTTTACATCCGATATATCCGAGGACGAACTTCGTCAGTTCACCTCGGATTATTATATCCCGATCGCGTTGCACCCGGTGGTTCCGGTGGCGACTGCGTCCATAGCGAACTTCCCTGAAGGGAAAGTAGGGGTATACACACGCTTCTTTGAATTTGCTAACCAACGTGTGCCCATTTCCCTATTTTTATGCGATGTATTAAACCACTATCGTCTCCATATTTCCCAACTGCACTGTATAGGTGCAGCAAAAATAACAAATTTTGAAGTAAATTGTCGCTTGTTGGCGATTGAACCCACAATCCATCTATTCCGCGCGTTTTATCACTCGTCGTGGTCAAACGGGTGGGTGTCCTTTTCCAAGCGCGCAGGGCGGCTGCAGTGCTATACGGAAAAGTTAGACGCACTTAGGAATTGGAGGGAGAAATTCTTTTGGGTTGATGATGCATTTTTTACATGGATTTTTGAGTTCTATACCCAAGAGTCATTACCGAAGGATGAGCGCCCCATCCCCGGAACGTATAGCGCAGATGATGCGGAAACAATAAATGCCAATCGCCTCCCTATCAACGCTTATCCAGAAGAGTTTTTAGTGCATATGGGCATTAGTCACAACTACTTTGGAGGTCCTGACGAGGTGCCAACCTTTTTGGATGAGAATCACCGGGGTGGGTGCTTGTCCTTTCTTCTCCAGCTTTTGTAACCATCTTTGTTTGTTTGTTGTTTGTTGCGCAGAGATGGATCTATTCAGTGTGGTGCGCTTGGTGTTAGACCCGTTTCCCGGGTATTGGGACCCCACCCTAGATGAAAATAGATTATGGCTTTATGTGATTGGCTAGTCAACATATGTTGTGTTTTAGTCAAACCCGATAGCCAATTAATAGTCAAAGTATGACTATGTAGTCATATAAAAGTGTTGAGTAACTTTAAGGGCTTAAGTTGCCAAGTGTTAAACATGTATTATAAGTTAGTGTGGCTAAAATGGAAGAAAGAGGACTTGAGGGGCCATTGTTGCCATCATCCCAAACTTGTACCTAACTAGATATATGTAGCTAGTTCTAGACATTTCTCTATTATTCTTGGGACTTTGAGAAGTCCGGTTTTAGTGAGATAAGAAAGGGAGGGAAAAGGCTAGTGATGGCTTAGGAGGAGAAGATGAAGACTCCATGATTATAGTCTTATTTAGTAATGATCTTACTCAAGTAAGTCTCCCCATTCTTGATGTAGTTAAGTGATAGTTTAATGGGTTTTCATTATATGATCAAGATATGATCATATGATGATATGGGTTAGAAGATGATTATGTTTTGATGGGTTTGATAACCCTTGTTTATGTATTTGAGTATTATGTGATTAGGTTTTGATTATTGAATGATGATGATGATCGATGATGATGATGATGATGGAAGCTTATGATGATGATGATGTTCTTGTTGTTATGTAGCTTGGTTTGAGGTAAGTAAAATGATGATAGCATATGTTATATGGATTTCTTCATTATGTGTTATGTATGTTTATGTTGAGAAGATGAGCTTGGATATGCTTATGTGATGCCATGTTTATGGCTTATGTGATGGGATGATGCTATGGAATATGTTGATGTTATGTGCTAGATGAGACTTGAGTATGTAAGCCTTGATGTAAGTGTTTTATGTATATGATGCATCATGTGGATTGAAGTATGATTTATGTTATAGTCGTTTTACTTACTAAGCGTTATCGCTTATGGTTTAGTTGTCTAACCGTTTTGTAGGTTGGCATGTTCTTAAGGTTGGCTTGGATATGTGAGATGAGGCTTGGATGTGTTGGTTAAGGCATGGTTATGCAAATGGGTAGATTTGGTAAGAATGTAGCGCTTAGGTAGATACCGAGCTCAAGTGTATAAGTTTGTACCCCCGCGAGTCAAGTAAAGTTTTGTAATGGGTAGACAAGTGTTAATTTGTATGTCAAGTGTTTTTAAATGAATTGGAAGTCTTTTGGTGAGTCTAAGTATGTTTTAAGTGTTTGAAATGAAAGTCTAAGGGGCGTTTGGTTTATGTATGAAATTACCCTTTTTGGGAAGTGAATGGGTTAAGTACCCTTGGATCATGTTTGTTATGTTAAGTTAATGATTTCTGGAAGTTTTGGTGTAAAACGGAAGTGGTATAAGTAGTTTGATGTCATGAAATGGGTCAAAATGGGTTTTTAGTGGTGAAAACTGCAGATTTGTTCTTGATGGCCTTCTTGACGGCGTCCCCTTTTAATCATCCAAAAACCTTTCTGGCGCGTCAAGGTTTGACGGCGTCACCATTTTCCTGACGGCGTCACGGTTATTTGGGCAGTTTTCGAAAAATCATATCTTTTAATCCGTAAGCCAAAATGGGTCGTATGACATATCGTTTTGAAGCTATTTGAGTCTACTTTCATTTAAAAATAGTCTCAAGGTTTGAAAGTTTATAGATTTTTGTCAGTGGTTAAAAGAGTAAGCAGATGTCCGTAAAGGTGAGTCGTTTCCGCGTAAAAGTCAAAGTTTTTAGTATAAGCGGGCACGGGGTGTTACAAATTGGTATCAGAGCTTCGGTTTAAGTGAATTAGGTTTCCACTATAGGGTGCCTAGTCTTAAACCACTCGTAGAAGCTTGAACTTAAAGTATTAGTTGCGCGGAAATTAGTTGCTAAGTGTTAGGCGGATTATGATTTATGCTAGTTGAGCTTGTTGAGGATAGGTGATGTATGTGGGTTATAGTGTTATTGTGTATGAGATTCAAGTCCTTGGGGACTTGAGATGCTTAGATGATTAGTCGGCCGAGTACCTTGGTTGGTGCCGGTGTTGGTATTGTGATTGTATGAAGTAAGTCCATAGAGGACTTGGAATGTTTATGTGATTAGATAGCCGTGCACCTTGGTTGGTGTCGAGGATTGTATTGTGATAGGTGAATGTATGATAGAATTAGAGTTATGAATGTGAGTAGCTATGCTAAGCGGTATTAGAGATGGGTTAGTAAATGGACTAAGATATGATGCCTTAGTTATGAGTTCGGCTATTGCTTGCGGCTAGTTAGATGATGATGCTTAGACATTGCTTGGTTATGCAATGTGATATATGATGCCATAGACTATGTGATTTGATTTTATGTTATGAATGTTTTAACACTTGTCGGACAAGTGTTACGCGTTATGATATGATTGCATTATATGATGTTAAGTGTTGTTGTTTATATAATGATAAGTCTATGGTAAGTTTATTGTATGTTTAAGTTTTATGTGATGTGCTTGAGAGCACGTTTGTGTAGTTAGTATATGAGTGAGATAGATGCATTAGAATGCGTATTATGTGTTGACCTAGTTGTGGTCGGTAAAGCTAAAAAGAAAACATTGATATGTAAAGAGAGTTAAGAAGCATGCTAATAAATTGAAAAAGCATAAATGCTTAACAAGATAAAAATGAGGAAGAAGTGAATAGAGAAGTATGTTTATAGCTAGATGTTTTGAGAAGCATGATTTCTTATATGCTAAACTAAATGAGAAAGTTAAAGTGTAAAGTTAAGAAGTGATGAGAATATGTTACATATAAAACACGATAAATTGAAAAAGTACTAGTGATATATGGTATAATATGATGAGTCAAAGTGACGAATAAAATATAGATTGCGGCATTGCGCTAGAAGTCATAAGTGACTTGAAGTATGCTAGATAGAGATGTAAAACATGAATGTGATCATGTTAGTATATATTGAAATGGTAAGATGAGATTAGTGATAGTGTTATAGAATAAACCTATGTAAGGTTTGTATGCGTACAAGTTGAATAAACTAAATGAAGTGACAGTATGAAGTGAGAATATGGTCAACAAGGGTTGACGGGTAATAGTAAGAGTGTGTTGTAAGAACACGTAGAAATGTGTAAGTTGTAATGAATAAGCATTACATATAAATTGTCTAAATAAAAATGGCACGTAATTAGTGTATGAGTCAACTTGGGGTTGACGGGTGAAAGATAAGTGGCATTGTGGAAATGCGATGATAACAAATGTGCAAGTGTTATATAGAAACTTGTCTAGATAATAGAAAGCGTGATAGTGAATGTTGAGATTGCGTAAGGCAATGAAAATTGAGTATATGATAGTGTGCTTAATGATAGAAGTGCATGAAAGATAAAGCGAGTAAAGATGATAAGATAAATATAGCTTGGATCCAATGCTCTATGGCACGATGGTAAGGTGTCTTTATGACACAATGGTAAGGTGTCTTTATGACACGATGTAAGGTGTCTTGATGGCACGAGGTTAAGTTGCCTTTACGGCATAATGTTAAGTTGCCTTTATGGCATAATGTTAAGATGCCTTTACGGCATAATGTTAAGTTGCCTTTATGGCATAATGTTAAGATGCCTTTACGGCATAATGTTAAGATTGCCTTATGGCATGAAGGAAAGTTAGTGAGATTGGATCCAAGGCTAGTAAAGATGGAAAGTATAACAAGTACGAGTGTGATGTCGGAAGCGTATAAGTAGGATGGTTTATAGTTTCTTGATTTAAATGGATTGGGACGCCTTTTCATTTAAATGAAGAAATTGTAAATCACCGAACCATAAATTTGTATTTCTTGATTTACATAGATCGGGACGCCTTTTATGTAAATGAAGAGTTACAAATAAGTGGGCTTATGTGTAGCCGATGTGACATGAGTACGGATAGTGATATGAGAAAGTAAAAAATTAAAATAAGTTAGACGTCATAAGAAAAGATAAATATGAATAAAACTTATAGCGGCGATAAGGTAATATGTGAAACCTTAAGTTAGATGTCTAAATTGAATTATGTTTTAATTTGATAAGTAAATTTGTGAGCATTTCTAGAATTTGATAAGAAAGTTTGCTTAAGTGTTGTGTGTAAGAAAATTTGAAGGTGCCGTTTGTATAGTGCTTTGTGTATTTTAAGATAAGTTGCCGGTTTGTGGCATAGATGCGCATTTTGTGTTATGTGTTATGTGTTATGTGAGATTGTCCGGTATATGATGTTAAGTGATGGTTAGTGCATGGGCGTATGTTGTGTTTATAGTAATGAAGTTTGACTCATATAGAGTCGAAGTAGTAGATTTTCCATGTGACAAGTAGTCATAGTTGGAAATTTTAGACAAGTTTATGATGAGAAGCGTGTTTTAGTGGATTATGAATTATGATTATGTATAGTGAGTGTAGAATTTTCATGATCATTTAGATCGTTGCAATGATTTAGCTTTGAAAGCATGAGTATAAGAGCATGTATATGTCGTGAAATTAGTTTTGGATAGATTTAGATGAGAGATTTCGGGGACGAAATCTATATAAGGGGGGGTAGAATTGTTAGACCCGTTTCCCGGGTATTGGGACCCCACCCTAGATGAAAATAGATTATGGCTTTATGTGATTGGCTAGTCAACATATGTTGTGTTTTAGTCAAACCCGATAGCCAATTAATAGTCAAAGTATGACTATGTAGTCATATAAAAGTGTTGAGTAACTTTAAGGGCTTAAGTTGCCAAGTGTTAAACATGTATTATAAGTTAGTGTGGCTAAAATGGAAGAAAGAGGACTTGAGGGGCCATTGTTGCCATCATCCCAAACTTGTACCTAACTAGATATATGTAGCTAGTTCTAGACATTTCTCTATTATTCTTGGGACTTTGAGAAGTCCGGTTTTAGTGAGATAAGAAAGGGAGGGAAAAGGCTAGTGATGGCTTAGGAGGAGAAGATGAAGACTCCATGATTATAGTCTTATTTAGTAATGATCTTACTCAAGTAAGTCTCCCCATTCTTGATGTAGTTAAGTGATAGTTTAATGGGTTTTCATTATATGATCAAGATATGATCATATGATGATATGAGTTAGAAGATGATTATGTTTTGATGGGTTTGATAACCCTTGTTTATGTATTTGAGTATTATGTGATTAGGTTTTGATTATTGAATGATGATGATGATCGATGATGATGATGATGATGGAAGCTTATGATGATGATGATGTTCTTGTTGTTATGTAGCTTGGTTTGAGGTAAGTAAAATGATGATAGCATATGTTATATGGATTTCTTCATTATGTGTTATGTATGTTTATGTTGAGAAGATGAGCTTGGATATGCTTATGTGATGCCATGTTTATGGCTTATGTGATGGGATGATGCTATGGAATATGTTGATGTTATGTGCTAGATGAGACTTGAGTATGTAAGCCTTGATGTAAGTGTTTTATGTATATGATGCATCATGTGGATTGAAGTATGATTTATGTTATAGTCGTTTTACTTACTAAGCGTTATCGCTTACGGTTTAGTTGTCTAACCGTTTTGTAGGTTGGCATGTTCTTAAGGTTGGCTTGGATATGTGAGATGAGGCTTGGATGTGTTGGTTAAGGCATGGTTATGCAAATGGGTAGATTTGGTAAGAATGTAGCGCTTAGGTAGATACCGAGCTCAAGTGTATAAGTTTGTACCCCCGCGAGTCAAGTAAAGCTTTGTAATGGGTAGACAAGTGTTAATTTGTATGTCAAGTGTTTTTAAATGAATTGGAAGTCTTTTGGTGAGTCTAAGTATGTTTTAAGTGTTTGAAATGAAAGTCTAAGGGGCGTTTGGTTTATGTATGAAATTACCCTTTTTGGGAAGTGAATGGGTTAAGTACCCTTGGATCATGTTTGTTATGTTAAGTTAATGATTTCTGGAAGTTTTGGTGTAAAACGGAAGTGGTATAAGTAGTTTGATGTCATGAAATGGGTCAAAATGGGTTTTTAGTGGTGAAAACTGCAGATTTGTTCTTGATGGCCTTCTTGACGGCGTCCCCTTTTAATCATCCAAAAACCTTTCTGGCGCGTCAAGGTTTGACGGCGTCACCATTTTCCTGACGGCGTCACGGTTATTTGGGCAGTTTTCGAAAAATCATATCTTTTAATCCGTAAGCCAAAATGGGTCGTATGACATATCGTTTTGAAGCTATTTGAGTCTACTTTCATTTAAAAATAGTCTCAAGGTCTGAAAGTTTATATATTTTTGTCAGTGGTTAAAAGAGTAAGCAGATGTCCGTAAAGGTGAGTCGTTTCCGCGTAAAAGTCAAAGTTTTTAGTATAAGCGGGCACGGGGTGTTACACTTGGCGAGGCCCAAACAGGTGACCGTAGGAGTGCGCCCTTTGAGAGAAGGTGAGGAGCCAGTTTTGGAGGCTACCGCGGGGCGCACTATGGAGATCGTACAGGAGGAACCAGAGGATACACCCCCAGTTGTTTTAGAGGCGACTCCCCTTCGCAGTTTTCCAGCTCCTGGGGTACAAGTCCCTGTGGAAGAGCCATCGTCCACAGACTCGTCGCAAAGTGTGGGGATTGCCATGTCTGATAGTGGGCCCGAGGAGGCTAGCCAAGGGATAAAGCGCAAGAAAACTTCTGGTGATGATGGCGCGGGTACATCTAAGAGAAGGCGCCATGTTATCTCTGTCGGGCAATCATCAGAAGAGGATGCGTCGCCACCTAAAACTCCTCCCACCAAGTAAGTAATGAGACTTGTATCTTTAGATCTTCAATTCTTTATTCCGCGATGATACTTTAAAGTAGCTCTGTTATTTGCGTGCAGTGTTGAAGCTGCTGAGGATGATGCTGCGCGTGTTGGGAATTCGCCACCGAAGGCGAGTTCCTCTCATACTGATGATCTTGCGCGGAAGAGCCAAGAGACTGAGCCGGAGGCGTTTGAGGATGTGTCAACGGACCATCTGATAGAGGAGCTAGGTTTGGCTGCTGCGCACCAGGCCTCCTTAGTTGCACAGCTACAGTCAAGGTATGCTAGTGAAGGTAGCCGCTGTGTGCAGAAAGATGAGGAGATTGCGCTTCTGAAGGCGCAGTTGGCTGATGCGCAGGCTGAGGTAAAGGCAACAGATGCGTATGCCCAGAAGCTTGCTGAAGAGAAGATGTCACTACTTGCTCAAGTGGGCCAAGAGCGTGCTGAGTTAACAGAGTACAAGGCCACTTGTCTGTGGGTCATGAAGTACATGGAGCTTAACAAGACCGCTCACTTCTCTAGATTGGATGACTTTCGTAAGGCTGTGGAGGGGTCGCTGGAGAAGCAAGAAAGTAAACTGCGCAAGCTCAGTATTGAGTATGATGAAGAGCTGTACCCACACCTGGTATCTTCGATTGCTGAGCGCAGGTGGCTTATCAGCCATGGTTTGCGCCTTGCTGCTTTGAGTACGCTGGAGTCGCAAGAGGTGAGGGAGGCATTTGGGGATGTTGTTGAGCGTGCGCTGGCACGTGGCAAGGCGCAAGCTATAGAGGAGCTTTCGGAGAGCAAGTTGTTGGCAGTGCCTGCCGCACAAGTACCGGGTTATAATGCTGATGCCTATGATGAGCTTGTCGCTGCTATGGAGAAGATGAAGCTGTTAGATCTTCCTCATATTGCTCAACTGGAGCGCGATCAAGATTACCCCATAGGTGTTATTATGGAGGGGTTAGCCGTAGCTAAGCACGCAGCGGATGGCGCAGAGGAACAACCTGATTACTTTCTTAAGCCAGAGGTGTCACAGCTGCAGGTACCTATCTTTGCTCGTCCTCGCAACATCTTAAATCCTTTTGCCCTCGAGAAGGAAATCCCGCTGAAGGAATCCTTAGAAGCCCATGCCATGAGGCTTGCGAAGAAGCAAGGTGTGAAGGGGAAGGCCATCCTTTGTGGTGTTGGGGCTGCGCATCTTCCAAGATCTGATGGAGTATCTGTTAGCGTACCGACAGTGTCGCCCAAGGATGGTGATCTCCTAAAGAAGCTTGAGGAAGCTGGGAGTGCTGCGTACCATGTTAGCAGTTCGGAGCTTAGACGCTCCAACAGCCTGTAGATTGTTTTGTTTTAACATTTTGTTGCACATGTGCATGTTAAATATACACTTTGTATGAACTCGTAGCCCATAATAAAATGATATTTTGAAAGTGCGATTGTACGCATATTGTATGTGATTGTGGTTATGATGTTTGTACTTAGTTATCTGTCTTTGCGTACAAGACGTCTATGTTATGTCTAAGAATCAAACCGTTATATAAACGTACTTAAAGATTACAAGAATCTATAATCACTTATAACATAATCGTGTATGAAATTCATGACTTATTGTCAAGATCGAATATATATCAAGGGGTTAAGAGTCTTAACTCCTAATTTGTTAAACGCGCACAGTGTGCATTGTTGTGTATCCGTCGTGGGATGCACAATGAACTTACTCCAACGTCTTGAGAGTAAGGTGTTTAACAAGGATGCGTGATCCGATGTTGATGGGTTTGCAACCCTCTTACTCAACGAGTTATTTAGTAGGTTTACTCATCCTTTACCATCGTGGGTTTTAATAAGTGCATGCACGCCATGTAGGCAAAAGGTAATATAACAACAATATTGAGAAATAAATAATATGTAAACAACAAAGTAAAGTGTGTCGCGGAGTTAGCTAGAAACCGCGACATTTAATTAATACTTGCAAGTTTTTGGAAAAAGAAAGACATTTGTCTAGATGAAACAAAAATGTAAATACACGGATATTTATTGAGCACTTACTAAAGTGCAGAAGTGTCCGTGGGCGGGGTCGTAACCTTTCCTAAAGATAGCATCTCTTTAGATTGCAAATATTTCATGTGCGTTGTAACTCACGGCCATCCATGTCACGCAGTTTGTACGCGCCTTTTCCTAGTGCTTCAACGACCTCATAGGGTCCCTCCCACTTTGGTCCAAGTTTACCTGTATCTTCTGCGTGGCTCGCATCATTAGCGCGATATACAAAGTCGCCTGGTCTGAATGAGGTGCTTCGAACTTTAGCATCATAGTATCCCTTCATTTTTGACTTGGCTTTTGCTTCACGTATGGCTGCGCGTTCACGCCTTTCTTCCAATAGGTCCAAGTCTATACGTCGTTCGTCGTTATTGGTTGCGACATTAACTTCCGCGGTACGAATAGTTGGCATCCCAATTTCAGCTGGTATGACAGCTTCTGTCCCATAGACAAGAGAAAAGGGAGTGTCTCCATTGCTAACTTTGATTGTCGTGCGGTGCGCCCATAAGACATGCGACAATTCATCCACCCATCTTCCTTTGTGTTTGTCCAGGCGCACTTTAATTCCTTCGCCTAGACTACGATTTGCGCGCTCAACTAAACCATTGGTTTGTGGGTGTTTAACTGACGCGAAGTGTTGTGTGATATTTAGTTCTGCGCACCAGTCTTTGAACGGGTTATCGCGGAATTGTTTTCCGTTGTCCGAAACGATTTCCCCAGGTAATCCAAAGCGGCATACAATATTTTCCCAAACGAATCGTTTTACTTGATTACCTGTGATTGTCGCCACTGCTTTTGCCTCAATCCACTTAGTGAAGTAGTCTATTGCCACAATAAGAAATTTCAGTCCCCCCGCTGCAACAGGGAAGGGACCCGCAATGTCGATACCCCACTTATAGAATGGTCATGGAGAAGTGATAGGCGTTAGCTCTTGTTGTGGTATGCGCGGGATGGGTCTATGAACTTGGCAGTCGCTACATTTCTTTATCACATCACGCGCATCGCGATGCATAGTGGGCCAGTAGTATCCTGACCGCAAGGCTCGTGCTACGACGGACCGTGGTCCTGAATGCATACTGCATGAACCGGCGTGGATCTCTCGGAGTACGTAATCTGCCTGAAAAGGTCCAACGCACCGAAGCCATGGTTGTAGAAATGAGCGCCGATATAGGATACCATCTCGAAGTTCGAACCTCTGCGCTGTGCGCCGTATCCGTCGAGCATCCTTCTGCTCATGGGGCAATATGCCTTTGCTTATAAATTCGACAATAGGGGTCATCCACGTAGGATTCTCCTCCTCTATTACCGTGGATATCTCCATCTCCGAGATGGATTTATTTTTTAGGATCTCCACCAACACTTGTTTTGACAGGTGCGCAAAGCTTGTAGATGCGATCTTGCTTAGCGCATCCACTTTTTTGTTTTCACCTCTAGGAACTTGTTTAATAGTAAACCTGTCAAAACCTTGGATTAGTGACTTGGTCTTGTCGAGGTATTGAACCATGTTATCCTCTTTAGCCACATATTCGCCCAACACATGGTTGGCTACTAACGAGCGTTAGTAGATGTTTGTGGGGCTAGTTGGATGGAGGGACTAACGGTGCATAACGTTTCTGACTTAAGGCTGAGTTGTGCAATTTTATTGGTCAAAGGACCACTGGCGCCAGTCAACGCAAATCACAAGGACCAACGGTGTAATTTACTCTTAATATGATATTGCGAGTCTCGTTAAAGGGTGTTTGTTTTTTCATGTTTTATGTTTGATATGTAATACTCTTTCTTTCTCAAATTATAAGTCTATTTTTTAATTTGGTTTATTCCCAAAATGAGTGATCTGTTATATACTTCAATCAATCAAAATGATTTTCAAGTGTCAATAATATTATTTTTCTGAATTTATGTGCAAGATGGAAGTGAACATATATTGGAGCAAAAGAAATATAGGGTTTGCATACAAGAGGTGGATTTAAAGTTTTTAGAAAACAACATATATTTCCTCAATAAGTTCGTCAAGTTATAATTTACCAAAATGACATTAAACAAGATGTTTAAGGTAAAGAAAAAATCTAATAGATTTGTGACATAATGTATATGAAGATACTTTTGATTTACATTCAAGATTAGCCTCACTAAACTCAAGTTACACTCAAGACACTCAGTGGTCACAGTAAATTAAGTTTAGTGAGTGCCACACAAGGAATGTTGTTATAAAGTACATAATTATTTCGGAATAAGGTACACTAAGTCATATGTTCTGAGTTGCTGTCATGTTTCTGAGTTTTAACTCAAGTGTAAGAACACATACAAACGGTAATTTACCGAGCAGAGGAACTCTAGTTTAATAACAAGGTATTAAACACGCTATTATTACGTAAAGATAAGAGTAAATTACAAAGATGGTCCCTGTGGTATGCGTTGACTTTCACTCTTGGTCCTTGGACTTTTTTTTTTTTTTTTTGCACTTACAATCCCTAACTCCGAAACCCTTAATACTAGTAGTCCCTTAACCAAACGACGTTATGTTTGACTGTTAAACACCCCTGACTTGCACATGAGGTTATAATTGTCATTTTGTTATCTCTTTCATTATATAAACTTATAGATAAAAATCACAGCATTTTTGTTTGGTTTTTCTTTCATCAAAGAAACTAACAACAACAAGATTCAAAAACGAAATATACAAAATCAGATTCACAAATAATCACAACTACATTTCACAACATCAAGATTATAGATTCATTTATGAAAATACATAAAAAAAACCAAAACGCATCCCAAATCAAAACATAAGATTAAAATGAAAAAGCTGGTACTTATTTGTGAATGATGGTAAGGTAATGAGATCCAAACGCCACCATCACCATCATAGAACGACTCCGAAGGCAAACACCCATACCAGGCCACCACCATCGTTGACCCATATAACCATCACCAAATCGCCACCATCACCATCATCAGTCAGGACACCTACAACTCCCATATCCTTGCACCAATTATAGAAACCTACTAGCCCATCAATCTGTTTTGCTGTACTAGCATAAGCATCAAATGCCTTCACACAATCTTGATGTTCCATATCAAAGAATTTGTCAAGCAAGACAGCTAAAACCTCACATATGTCAGCATAAAGCTTAAAACTTTCTTGCACAACAGGGTCTGGTCCAAGTAAAATCCAGCCTCACCCATATCCCCAACCCTCACATACGCCACAATCAACGTACTCCACGAAATCAAATATGTCACACACATTTCATCAAACACCTTACGCTCATCCCCCAATTCCCCACACCTCACATACATATCAATCAAACCATTCCCAACAAAAACATCCAACCCAAACCCAAACCCACCAACCCTCATCACTACCCCATTTCGCCACCATCAACCTCGCTTGCTCACACAACTTGTTATCCTAAAACAAATAAGCCTCAATTACCAGAGGCATTTTTTTTATAACATTTTATAACATGTGAAAAAACAACTTGCTATCCTAAAACAAATGTGCTAAACTAATCAAGGGTTGATTCATTTTTTTTAATAAAGAAAAGTAAATAAAACCTCTTTTTCCTATAATTCAATTGGTACAAATCTGACCAAAACACCTTGCGAAAACCATCTATCGTCCTTGTTCTGTGTTTCTGTCTTCAGATCATACTCTGTGGATTTGGTTGTTCATTGTTGGAAGCAACTTCAATTACCTGAGGCAGTTGTTCATTGTTGGAAGCCGCTTCAATTACCTGAGACAGTGATGATAAAACAACTATGGTGGCGGGGTGGTTGTTTGAAACCTTTTTAACCAAAGCTTCTTACTTTCAAACTCATCTAAAACAACATCAGTTTTGGTCGTTTGATGAATCTTGATCTGGGTTTTGTTTGGTTTTAAGTTTAGCAACAAGATCACAAGATCACCATTATTGATGGTGACGTGAGATGGGATGAGTTTGCAAGAAAGGGGTTTTCTTGATCTAGCTCTTTTGCAAAAAGGGGTTTGGTTGCAGTTTCTGAATTCTTCTTTGACCGGTAGTTAATCAGTGGTGAGTGGTCTGCCGAAGGATGTGGTGGCTATTAGTTTGGTGAGTGTGTGTGTTTGTTTAGAGAGACAAAGAAGAAAGAGTGAGTGAGTGTGTGTGATTGTCCGGATAGAAAAAGAAGAAAGAAGATGTAAGGGAGTACTTGAATGGACAAAATTACCCTCCAATATTGCGCACACGTCATAACTTAACACCTTGACCTAACGGATGTTTGGTCAAGGGACTATTAAGGGTTTTAGAGTTGGTGACTGTAAATGCAAAAAAAAAAGTCAAATGACCAAGAGTTAAAGTCAACGCATACCACACGACCATCTTTGTAATTTACTCTAAAGATAAATAAGGATACCATAAATAAGTCAGTCATAACAATCAGATTATTTGGTTTTGATTAAACAGTGCACATCAGTAAAAAGTACGGTGTTGATAACTATAATTTCAGCAACGTATAATGCTTTTTAAGAATCAACTCATGTATATCAATGCAAGTTACGTAAAGAACTAGAAGACGGATATAAACAAAGAGTTATTGTTTTCTCCACTGGTTAAGTGGTATTATTCCTTCACTTTTTGTGACACATGTTCTGAATGATACAGATACCATATGACCATGGTGGCATGTTGAAAGGAACGTGAAATCAGGTGGTCAACATTTTTTAAAACACACGGTTTAAATCCTAAAGTTTTGAATGGATCGAGCTGTCGGATCAAATGACCATGCTAGACTCGGGCAGCTCAGTTTAAGTTAAGCCTGTTCTTTATACAAAAACATTTTGTGTAAACATTTCAAATGACCATTGATATAAGTTTTCAGCTAAAGTTTATACCTTTCTACAATAACACCTTTTTTGTAAATATTGGTTCAGAAATGTGGATGAGCATGGTTTCAAATATCTCAATTAACATGATCCTTTTTTGAGTCCTAACCATGCTCAAGGAGGGACAGAAAGTGACTAAAATACCCCTTGCAGACCACAAAACCAAAAGTTTGACTAATACCTTACAGAAACATAAACTAAAAAGAACCAGGTAACAGGACTTAAATGGCCAAATCTTTGGTCATATGCTAGTATGCTACTTCAGGAACAACATCAAAATGCCATGTACTCGTAAAAACTAGCATCAAAATACAAGCTTCTTTTGATTGCTAGTAGTATGTGCCTGTCTTTGCTTCACACAAGAGATCCCCTACTCTTCACACCCATCTTGTCCTGATCTTGCTTATGCATTACTTGGGAAGGATTGTAATGAAGCTATAGAAATTCAAGAACATGCAGTTAGCAGTCTGGGCAGTCTCATGCTCCATAAAATGAATCAAGTTTTAATGGGCAGGCCTAACAAATCTTTTATGAGCTCGGTCTCTTGCTCATTTTGACCTTAAGATTTTGAAAGGATTAGCACTAATACTCAAATACAACCAAGCCTCGTGAGGATCTAGAAGGGGTTAAGGTATGCATATTGGTAGCCTTTTGACTTTAATTTGCAACTTTCTGTATTGTAAAAGTAAAAGTTACAGTTAATGTGTAATATGATAGCTCAGACTCTGGTTATAAATTGGGATCCACCAGTTGACCAAGCTGTATGCTTGATAATATACGTCTGTAATAACGGGAATTGTGTTCTGTTAAAATCCTCAAGAGATATGGTACGTAAAGCTGCGCATTACTTATAACTAAGGGTCCCGGTTACCAGGTAACTGAAGCCTGCTTTATTAATAAACGTATAACATAGGTCGTAAACATTGATCATAAAGTAAGCCTTCAATAAGATGAAAAAAATTGAAACTAGTTGAAAATACCTTCCTCAAAATATATTCTAATAGAACATTTCATGTATAGCTTGTTTCAAATGATAAGCAATGTAGAAACTGTATCTAAAGCTATAAACCATACTCCAGTCCTAGAACATAATCAATACCTCTACTGAGTACCAGATAAAAGATCAAACCTTTGATTGCACCCATGACATTATATCCTCCCTACTCGCTACAAAAACACCTGGTTTTTCTTCAGTCTGCCTAAAAGGTGCAGAAAGCTTTGTAACATGTGATTCAAACGCATTAGCCAACCCTTGAGAGTATTTATGAGTCCCTGCACCTGTGCTAGCCGATAGCAACTCTGGCAATGGTTCTTGACGGTTGACCATTCCACTTAAAGTCCCCATCCATTCTTCAAAAGCCGTATGGGCTGCACCTACAGATAATGACCGCACGTTTAACCTCCATTCTTCAGAAGTCTTTGTGTGTAGCCCAGGGTATAATCCATACATAGTTCCCATGTAAAGAAGCTCGTGGGCCCTCTCATCAAGATTTCTTTTTCTACAAATATCGATCAAACAGTTACAAAATGGCCTGCGAGCTTCAACTTCTGTGTTGTTCAGTATCCCCTTGAACTCCTCCTTAACCTTTTCAAACTCTGTGTTTCCTTCTAATGAATTCACAAAAGAAACCAATCTTGGGTTCGCTTGTTGTAAACAAGCGATTACTTTATCCAAATCATCACTATTTTCGCAATAAGATACAACGGATAATAAACATCCACATAACCTATCATCAGGGCGAATACCTTTTTTAAGGGATGTTTCAAAAACTGTTACCAAATCATCCATGCGTTTAGCACGTCCCAAACACTGGATCAAACAAGTACAACCCATAACATTAACCGCTACATTCTCTTTTGACATTTGGTCAAATAAAGTCATCGCCTTTTCAACATGACCGCCACTTCCATATATGTTAAGCATGGCCGTGTAACTCCAACTATCAGGTTTACAGTTGTCGGATCCCTTCATGTCATCAAACAATTTTTCAGCCTCTTCTTGTAAACCAAGATCAGCACACATACTTAACAAAGTGTTATAAAGTATAAAATCCATTGGCCAACCATTTGACTTCATTCTTTGCCATAAATCCAACGCGTCTCTAGCCCATCTCGCTTTCCCATAGATCTTAACCAACGAAGTCAGCGTTTTTGCATCTGGTTCAATACCCGCAGCCACCATTTCTTCGAACAAACTCCTAGCCAAACCAGGCTTACCAGCTTTCCCCATCGCCTCCAACAAACTATTAAACACAACCAAATTAGGCTTCACCCCTAACGACTTCATTTCCTGCAAAACATACCTTATACCATCATAATCGCCCGCCTCACCAAACATCTTAGCCAAAACCGCAAATGCAATAGCATCCGGTGTCCACCCACTCGCTCTCCCTCGTTCATACAAACTCATAACCTCCTCAACTTTCCCCAACTTCGCGTACACATCCAAAACAGCAGAATAAGTAACCTCATCCGGCATCAACCCCGTCTTATACATTCTTTCAAACCACTCAACCGCCTTATCAAAAAGATTCGACCTTTTAGCACAAGTAATAATAGTCGAATACGTAATATTATCCAACTCAATCCCATTCTCAATCATCTCAAGTGCAAGATTCTCAATAAGCTGAAACTGCCTACCAAATCTTAAACTCTTCATAGTCACATTATAAAAAATGGTCTCCATCGGAAAATACTCCTTCTCCTTAATCCAATCAAAGAAAAAAACAGTTTTCTCCCAAGGTTTCAAACTATTAAGTACTAAAAGTGAATTTTCTCTAGTGGGTGGATGTGGGATTTCATCAAGAACCTTAAAGAACACATCTTTATCGTTTTCGCACTCGTTAAGCTTCTTGGAAAACATTCTCAAGTCCCTAATTTGTGGGTTATGAACATAAGATGTTTTTTTATGTCTTTGTAAGTTAAGTACAGAAGGTCTTGGTTTAGTGGGGTTGACCCAAATAGACTTAGGTTTTGACAACAATTGAGATGTTTGATTGTTTTTTTGTGGGGTGTCTGATAAGATTGTTGTGGATAAGGTTTGAAGCTGCTGAGATAAAGATGGGTTTTGTTTCTTGGGTTCATCTGATAAGTCTGGTTTTGTTGTTTTTGGTGATTTTGATGAGTTACAGTAGAATCTTGTTCTGGTTCTTGTTTGGTTTTTTAAAGGGTTGTTGTGTTTTTTAAGGTCTAATGTATTTGGTATGTCAAAAGATGTAAAGAAAGTAGAAGCCATGTGTGAACTTACAGTGTTTGGATTGGAGGCAAAAACCCAGAGAAGATATGCAGAGATAGTGAGGGATTGAAGAAGGGTTTATGAGAGTTTATGGCCCTTGTTTTTGTTTTGGATATTTTTGTGTAACGTTATCTCAATATGAAATGAAATGAATGTTGGGGAAGGAAATAAGGTTACATTTATTTTTGGCCCAATGGTGTAAAGAAAGGTGATAGGCTTATTTTGAAGAGCTTCTTGGCTTATTAACGGGGTGTTTGTCTAAGCTTACCTTGTGAGCTTAAGCGCGGCAGCTTATTTCTCCTAGTGGTCACTCCTGAGGGCATTTCTCACTCGTGACTCCACTACACCACTCACGTCTCACGCGTGAGCAAGCAAAAAAGAGGCACGAAAGGTGACCTGCCTCACAATTGGGACATTGTGCACTTGTAAGCCCTCATAAAGTGTTTTTATTATTAATTATTTGATTTGTGAGTGTGTATAGTATACTTGTATATAGTGATGTATTTTTAATGTTGGTGAGGGGAGCGGTGACCATTACAGGTGAAAGGTGAGAATAAGTGACGGGAAGTGAATAGTGACGTGGCTCTAAGGTGACGCTGAGGTGGAATATGAGAAAAGGTGACCACTACCTCTAGTCTAATCTTGTATATATAAATTCCATAGCTCTTAAAAAGGAGTTATTGGTTTCTTATAATTTCAATAAGTCGTAGAAATAAACTAAACAAAACATTTTACCTTGGTAAGTTGCATGTGGTGACCGATTGATATAAAAGAGACTGAGACCAAAGGGCTTTAGTTCAGTTGGTACCTATCTTTGAAAAACTCAGGGTTTCACTAGAGATATTTTGTGGATAAAAGGTCAAGGGTTCGAGTCTCGGCTCATGCTCACTCCAGTTGGTGCCCACTGGCCAGGAGAGTTGTCGGAGCTATTCCTTGTGAGGTGGACAATGGCTGGTGCCAAAAAGCACTCAGGGTCATGTGTTCCCGCCAATTCACACGTTTTTTTGTGGATATAAAAGAGACCGAGAAGTTCGCCGACAAGTTTATGGATGAGTGCGAGCATGCCAAGTGCAAAGCAAAAGGGTCTAATTTGAAATGGTCATATGATTTGCTAGAATCATATAAATTAAAAAAAAAAAAAAAAAAAAAAAAAAAAAAAAAAAAAAAAGGACTTTCACACAATGATGTGACATAACATTTGAGTCATTTATTTATTCTCTTCGATTATAACTCTTTCTTTTATAACAAATAATTTTGCTACACATCATATTATTTTTTTTTATTATTATTATTTTTTAATTCTAGCATTATCTCTATCTTTTAATCAGTTTAGAATTATGAAGCCAGTTAAGTATGTTCGAACCGGGACGTATGTGGCGGCAAATAAATGTAGTCGTTTTGCCCCTAGTGTAAGATTCAATTTCAGTGCGTTCTTCTTATCTATACTACATATAATGGAGGAATGACATTTCTTCAATTTAATGCGCCAAGACATTTCATAAATCCAATATTAAGCCTTATACAACTAATAAAGCTTAAGGTACAATCTAATTAAACACAACAAGTAAAGCATTTAAGTTAACCAAGAAATGTAAAAAAATTATTAAACTTGAATACATATCGTGAATGCTTGTACATTTTTATGAATATTTTGTTAACCGTGGGTATTTGAAAATAAAAACCGAAATCGAACCGTGATAAGAGGGTTTTTTCAGTTTTGGTTTCTTGGTTATTGTTTTCTGCGGTTTTTGATTGAACGGGTCGGTTCGGTTTGTCAGTTTCACATATTTTTTAACACCCTTATCCATAAAGCTTACTAAAATATATATTATCACAATTGTATGATAAAAAACATTATCATTGATTAAAAAGTTAAAATATACGGCATAAATTTTTGAAATCCGTAAAAACATGGGTCATCGAAATTTTTTATTTCAATGTACCCATCGTCGTAACGCATGACAGTTTTATTTTGATTCATTTTTAATGCTAGTCACTTGATATTCGAGATTTTCTTAATCACCTGATATCTTAGTTGTCATATTGCATCAACATTCTTTGCCAAATTTCAATTATGTTAATATGAATATATCTGAAAATTTTAGAACAACCCTTTATAAGGACGATCAATGAAAGCTTTAAGACTGAATAATACAATCTTCTGTTAAACTTAAGTTAGACTACATAAAACAAAGGGAAGACGCATATTTCCAACGTGGCAACTCCAAGATGCGTGCAACATTATTACACTCACCCACACAACACTCGTCATTGGCTAAAATTTGGAGAACTCGGTCTTTGGGAAGGCCAAGTCGTGGAGTGTTTTTGTAATTTTGTTGTGTGTGGGATATTTTAGGTTTTGTGAGGTATATTTATATTAAACGGATATTTTTCAATGATGAAATCGGTCATCTTTACATAAATTTGTAAGAGAGAAAGTGACGTGATGTGATGGTGGCGGAGTTGGCGATGAATATTACCACTAGACTCCATATTACCACTAGCCTTCATATTACCACTAGCCTTACGAGGTCTGCGCGTGCGTTTACTTTTTGTCACCTCGTCATGCCTTTTAATAACATTGATGGAATTTATATGAACTTAAAAGCCTGCTGACAATCTTAATACTGATAATCACAAAACCGAGCCTTATGTAATTATCACTGTGAATCACCTTGCGACTTATTTAGTCCATGAATATTACGTTTGCCAGCAGCCTTTTAAGTTCTTTCAGGAAAACGTTCTATCAGAGAACCTAATAAAGTCTTTGGTAATAAAAGGATAAAAGTTCATAAATCAGCAAAAAGCACAAAATTGAAGATTCTGTAACAGCAGTGAGCATAACCTAATAAGCATACTCTAATCATCAAGACAACATCAAAAATCTCAAATATCCAAGATTTCTAAAACCAGCAAAAGATCCAACATTTAGAAATAACAACCATGTTTCAAAACAAAAATCAAAATTTCCAGTAACTCGATACTTAGTGATGACACCAACAAACATCCTACTAATAGATCCCACTTACACAAACAAATTAGGCCTGGAAGCCTTGTATGTGGTCTTGAGCTTCCTGGTTGGTGGTCGAACCTTCTTGAAGACCAAAGGAAACTTGATCTTGGAGTTGTGGAATTGCTTGGTGGACTCCCTCTTGCAAAGCTTAGCTGGGATGGTGGCGGTCTTGATGACCTGGATGCAAGGGTGACGGACTCTGTGACGAGAAGCCATCTCGGTGTACATCTGTTCGATGGAACCATTGAGAGTAGTGTCTCTGTACTCCTTGTACATGTTGTGGTAACCGGTCCTGGACTGGTACCTCAACCAGATGCCGTAGTTCTTGATGGTTGTTGGGTTCTTCTCGAAGATCTACAGAAATGTGAGTGTGCACTATAATCAGACACAGATACAGTTACAACAACAAAGGACAACAAAGGAGCAATGTACATTGTTCAACACCTAGACAAGCTCCAACAGATATAGATATGCAAACCATCTATGATATTCATATACAGCAACAAACATAAACTATAAACTACAAAAAAAATGACAGAAGGGTAATAAAACAATTTCAATTTTGAATTCGAAAAATTCAAAACAAAATCAGTGGCAAATGTTCAACCTCTCAAACACCATGTGATTGCATAAAAAGATAATAGTAAAGATAGAATGGCACGAAAATGAAACAGCAATACACTTGATCGAAAAAAAAGCAAAACACATGTGATACAGACACCTTAATACAAGTACACAGTACTTGGATCAAAACCATTACAGCTCAACTTTTGCATGTTCGCACAGTAAAAATGCAAATTTCATATCATCTTCACAGATATAAAATGATAAGCCATATTGGGTAGCTATAGCCTATATTCAAATTATGGTCGCCCAACTCACAAAAACATAAAACTCGCAAACAGCAAACAAATAACTCTTGCTTAACATTTACTCCAACAACGCAACAAAATATAAACAAATTACAAAAAGCCCATGATATACATGACACAAAAACTCAGAACAGAACAGAAAAGAAAAGAACAAAACTAGTACCTACTAATGCAGCATGCTAAAAAATATTCATACCCAACACAAAAAAACAAAGTTCATGTAACAAAAAAAAAAATGCCCCTTTGGACATAACTCTTCATCTTAACTAATGAAATACCACTTTAAATATATAACTATAAAAACATACTAATCATCACTAGAGATCAAAGATCTATATCTAATATCATAACATCACATAACACAGTATATTAACCTTCCTATTCACTAATAGCAAGGTAATTATAGCACTAAAACAACATTAAATAAAATAAGAAACATTAATTAATACCTCATTGATAGCAAGCATCTGACCATTGCTCTTCTTAACCTTCTTCAACTTCCTCAAAAAATACCTATTTAAAAAACAATGTTTTAAGCAATCTAAACTGTTTGATCTAAAAAAACATACTATAAAAGAAAACATGTATGCAATGTACCAGAACTTGCTCTTAGCACGGACTTCATTAGTAGCCCAAAGCTTCATCCTGTAAATCTTGGGATGCTCATCTGTCTCTGTTGGTAGAGCTCTTCCCACCACCTGAAACTGATGAAACTATACCCAACACAAAACACAGCAAACACATTTAATTAGTTACACCTCATTTCATATAAACCTTAACATTAAGACATAAAATTATTTAATGATGTGATCGTTGTTACCTTGAAGCTCATTTTTGTCTTCTGGTCTTCGACGGCGGTTTTTGTGTGTGGTGTGGTTGAGAGACTAACGAAATAAGTTAGGGTTTGTGATTTGTATATAAGCAGCAACCCTAGTGTTTGGATTGGGCTTAAGTTAAGGCCCGTGTAAATAGTGTAAAGCCCATTGGATATTTGGATTTCTTGGTTTATTTATGTTTTTCAGCAAAGTAACAAGCAATTATTTGGTACTGTATTTAACTGGCTTATTTTGTTAACTTTTCCGGTGCGGAAAACTAAAAAAGGGGTTGAATAGTTTTTACTAATTTAAAAATTAAGTTCCGATAAATTTAGATCCGAGCATATGTGAGATCAACCAATCACGATATATATACAATAAACAAAAATGCAAGACAATTAGTAATAAGCAAGACAATAAATAAAGTGCAAGATAATAAGTAAGAGATGAAAAGATCGAACTATAACACGAGGATTTATAGTGATTCGGTAATGAAGCTTCTCTTCGCCATAATCAACTCCCCGGGTACCCAACTCTAGAGTTCACTGCACTATGTCAACAAGCTCCTTTTAGGTGGAGAAAACCGTACAACGTCGCTTAATATATTTTCCGACACTAGGCTAAATGTCGAGTTCTTTTCAAGGTAGAACCAACCTTTCACACTCGTATTGTAACACTCCCAATTTCGTGATACGCAGCGGAATTCAAACTGAGTGTTACTCGACGGCACAACAGTCATAATAATAGAAAACGATCTCTAACTGAGTCGTTTTAAAAGGAATTATCATTCAAATTATTATAATATATAAGAGTTTACAAGATAGGTCTCAAAAGGTTCCATGTTTACAAAATACATCAATATAAAGTCTTTTGGTGTCTTTTTGAATGATAAAGTAAGTTATAGCCTTCTTGATTGAGTCTGTGCCCCTCTGTGCCATCCTTGATCATTACGCACCTGAAATACATGCTTAAACTGTCAACATAAAGGTTGAGTGATATTCATAGAGTTTGTTATGTAGTTGAACACAATATGTTGGTAGTGTGAGCTATAGACTCACACTAATGGTTGGAAAACAAAACGGTTATTATTATTATTCACTAAGCTCATGCAACCAATACGTTAACGTGTACCAATATCGATCGGTGGAGTTGTTTCCCTACCTGGGTCAACACAAAGGATGGAACGCTTGTTTGCCCTACCCGGGTCAACACAAACGGGATTCAACAATCTCTAAAATGGTTTTTAAAGCATTTTTATAAGTAATATGTTTCAAAGCATTGTGTTCGGTTAAAATAGCATGTATTCCCCCCAAGGGTTTGTAAAACAATTAAGTAATGGAAAGTGGGGCTATGAACTCACCTCAGAGTAAATGATGTTAAGGATATAATGAAATTGCTGGATAAGCCGGGAGAATCTCTACTAGCAACCTAGAAATATGATATCGTGTCTTAGGTTCTAAAACAACGAAGTGAATATTTAAACATGCCATATATAGTTTATATATCTCGTACTACTGTTCAGGCCATCATAATCCAGAGGTCATGCAGTAAACGTTCGAGGAGCTAGGACACTTTAATTCGTAAATCCAGCAACTCGTCGATACGTTCACCCAAATGAAACCCCTCACATGAAGCTCCCTACTAACATAGTATTTATATGTGAAACATATATTTTGCTTACTTGATTATATGACATATTACGAGTTTATAAATACAATAAATAAACTAACAAATGTTATAAGTATTTAAATAAGTTTTGAGTCTTATAATTACTTACCTTTATTTAGAATGCTTGAGTATTATAGAAAAAGGGAATATAAGCGGAGCTTCGACGTGAAATTTGTATTCTTCAAAAACCCGAGGCTATTTGAAGATTATAACGACGCCTTCTTGGAAACCCGAAGTGATTTGAAGATAATAACAAAGTCTTTTTGGAGACTCGAAGTTATTTGAAGATTATAACGATTCTTTCTTGAAAACTCGGAGAAAATAAGATCAAATGCTAGTTTTTCTCAAGAACACATGAACTTTCTTACAAAATATAAGAGAAGTGCCTTTGGTTTTAGGTCTTTAAGGTTATAAGAAGGTGTGGTGCAATTTTTCTATGTGTTTTAGCTTGGTATTTATAGGCTAGAAAATCTAGTTAACTATATATCGGGTTAAAAACTAACCATGGTTAAGTTGTATACTTGTAAAGATCTAAGGAATGAATGGTCAAGATCAAGCCACCAATCTTGATGACTCCTCAAAAAAATGCCACATATGGCTAAAATGAGGAGGTTAAGAGTTTTGAGTTTTTATCTTGCCTTTACGGAGTGAGTTTTGATCCCGGTAATTTTTAACGGTAAGTATTTAAATCACGAAACGTAAAATCAGGTATCGTAAAAATACGAAACTTGTAGAAATGATCAAACTTATCAATATACTCATTATTATCTTATAAAAATGAGTGATAAATTTAATGGGTCGCGAAAACGCTGTTAACGCTGGAAACGTAGGTTTAAAACGCGTAAAAACGTAAAACGTACGAAAGTTGCGTAAAACTGAGAAAAGTAAAATGTAAATTTTCTAATATGATTATAATAAACTTAAAAGACTTAAAATGTCTAGGCTAGGCTTAGTCTAGTGTCGGTTGGTGTTAAATGTCATTTAGACGTAAAACCGTAAGTGTTAAAAATCAAGGAATGATTTTTAGTCAAAGGAGGAGGGAAAATATGTTGACTTTTCCAATAATATAAAAGCTTATAAATGCCTTAGAAAATATGGTGCAGGTATAGGCTAAGGTTGCGGATAAGTAAAAGTGCTTAAAACGCAAGTTTAGTTCTGTAAGACACAGGGTCTGTTTGGTAACATTTTCACTTAATTATCAAAAATTCCCTAATTGATTGTGAGTGTACTAAAAATTAATTTGATGCGAGGAAAATTGTCGCAGTTGGTTTTCGTTCTGCGCAGGATGTTTAAATGACGTTTAAACCAAACGTATAGTTTCTTATTAACTTTTGCGAAAATGACCTGATTAGCGTCAAACTTTCACTTTATCATGGAAATAATTTTAACTTACGAGAATGTGAAATAAAAATTTCGGGAGTAAATAGTGAAAAGTGAATAGTAAAAATGAATAGTAAAAATTTCGGGAATAGAATTTAACCTGAAAATGCGAATTGTTACAGTCTCTACCCCTTAAGGGAATTTCGTCCCAGAATTCAGTGTGTGTTATATATTAATGTGATAGTATGTTCATGTAGAATAAAATGTCTAAAAGTCACATAATTTTCTGGAGGATGGAAGGCACAGAGAGCGAAAGGCTATAAAACGTTTTTGTGGAAAAGCAGTTATAGTTTAGGTCTCAATTAGACCCATTTCTCTGTAACTATAGCTCTTATACCAATCTGTAACACCCCCAATTTCGTGATACACAGCGGAATTCAAACTGGGTGTTACTCGACGGCACAACTGTCATAATAATAGAAAAAGATCTCTAACTGAGTCGTTTTAAAAGGAATTATCATTCAAAATATTATAATATATCAGAGTTTACAAGATAGGTCCCAAAAGGTTCCATGTTTACAAAATACATCAATATAAAGTCTTTTGGTGTCTTTTTGAATGATAAAGTAAGTTATAGCCTTCTTGATTGAGTCCGTGCCCCTCCGTGCCATCCTTGATCAT
This sequence comes from Artemisia tridentata subsp. tridentata, assembly GCA_021014915.2. NCBI lineage: Eukaryota > Viridiplantae > Streptophyta > Magnoliopsida > Asterales > Asteraceae > Artemisia > Artemisia tridentata. The sequence goes on from CP139507.1 coordinate 54,797,360, forward strand.
TACGCACCTGAAATACATGCTTAAACTGTCAACACAAAGGTTGAGTGATATTCATAGAGTTTGTTATGTAGTTGAACACAATATGTTGGTAGTGTGAGCTATAGACTCACACTAATGGTTGGAAAACAAAATGGTTATTATTATTATTCACTAAGCTCATGCAACCAATACGTTAACGTGTACCAATATCGATCGGTGGAGTTGTTGCCCTACCTGGGTCAACACAAAGGATGGAACGCTTGTTTGCCCTACCCGGGTCAACACAAACGGGATTCAACAATCTCTAAAATGGTTTTTAAAATATTTTTATAAGTAATATGTTTCAAAGCATTGTGTTCGGTTAAAATAGCATGTATTCCCCCCAAGGGTTTGTAAAACAATTAAGTAATAGAGAGTGGGGCTATGAACTCACCTCAGAGTACATGATGTTAAGGATATAATGAAATTGCTGGATAAGCCGGGAGAATCTCTACGAGCAACCTAGAAATATGATATCGTGTCTTAGGTTCTAAAACAACGAAGTGAATATTTAAACATCCCATATATAGTTTATATATATCCCGTACTACTGTTCAGGCCATTATCATCCAGAGGTCATGCAATAAACGTTCGAGGAGCTAGGACACTTTAATTCGTAAATCTAGCAACTCGTCGATCCGTTTACCCAAATGAAACCCCTCACATGAAGCTCCCTACTAACATAGTATTTATATGTGAAACATATATTTTGCTTGCTTGATTATATGACATATTAAGAGTTTATAAATACAATAAATAAACTAACAAAGTTTACAAGTATTTAAATAAGTTATGGTGTCTATTAGACCACATACCACCAGGATACTACATTATGGTGTCTACTCTCCATATGTATCCACGGTGTTAATAAGAACTTAAAATAAAAACGTCATAAAAAAGCCTTAGTCCTGTGCTTCTAACTTTACTTGAGAAACGTTTGAAACCACCACAAAAACATCTTCTACTAGCTGTTTTATCACATCTCTTCAGTATTTGCTTTGACTATGGGAATGCACATCGGAAGACCCACTTAATAACCTTGAACGTTGTTGAAGCAATTTCTTGCAACCACTTCAGACAAATAAAGGGGGGCCTGCCGGTTGAACTCAGCTAGGGTTCTTCCGAGAGGCTTGGGTGCTGATCCCTTCGGCTATCGGAGGTCCTTCGGGTATCTGCACACAACAGCACACGTTAGGCTCGCCCCGGGTGTTATCCCAGGACCCACCTCCGGTGTGAGAGTAAGTATTTGGTATTCCGAAAGGGATGTCAACTGTAGTGAGAAGTAAATGCGGGTAAAACGTTAGTTAAGAGTAGTAAATGAGCTGAGTATTTATAGTACTCAGCCTCGATACCTGTACTGGCGGGGCCGGATTTTCAGGAGACATGTCCCCGACAATATCCCGTAAATCCTGGGGCGGCGGCGGCGATGTCTGCAGCTGCCATCTGTACAAGAGGAGATGCCACTTGTCCTATGCTTTAAACCTGTATAATCTGGACGGCCTTGGGTCCGTCCGGATTCCTCCGGAGGTCCTTGTTCCGTCCGGCCGACCGAGAGATCCAGTCCGTTCGGACATATACGTCAACATGTCCCCCCCAGTATCATAATATCGGTTTTGCCGATGTTGTGATACTTTGAGAATCCTTGAAGTCTAATTTCACTAGTTCCGAAAGGACTAGGTCGTTCGGTATTCGGAGAGTTGACCTATGCACAAACTGCCAAAAAACATTATTACCTCTTTTTAAGGATCGCCGCCGTTTTTACCGGGGCTCTGAGATGTCGACACGTGTGTATGTGTATATCGTGCGAGTGAGGAGGTGCCACCTCACCCACTGACAGTGCACGTCGTTTCATTCTCTCTCTTTTCGCCTATAAATAGCGTCATTTCTGCGATTTTTTACCACTTGTAACTTTCTTGTTCTGATAAACTTTCCGAGAGATTCGCTTTTAATTAAATCCGAGCGATCTTATTTACCATCCGGTTAACCATGTCGAATTCCCCCTCTTCGGTTTATGAAGGGGACACTCAAGAGGTCGAAGGGTATCTTCCCAAGTTCGACATTCGAAAATATACCTCCCAAATGAGTGAGGAAGATTTGTTTATGGTGAGGACAGATGCAGGCATACCGGAGGAACTGCATCCCAGACTACCCACACCGGACATGACGATGGACCGGCTGCCGAGAGATGTCATCGGCTTGTACGTGGAGTACTTTTACGAGGGAGGTCTTAGCGTGCCCTTCTCTACTTTTTTGCTGGGCGTCATCAGGCATTTTAAGGTGCACATCTCTCAAATGGTTCCGTTGGGCGTACATCGTGCTACACTCTTCGAGGTGTATTGTCGGAGTTTGGACGTTGTTCCCACCACTCCGCTCTTCTGGGCTTTCTATAAGTTGAGCAAGCAGGGTCATTGGTTTTCCTTCGAGAAGCGAAGCGGGAAGGAGAAGTGGGTTTGTTTCCGAGAGATTCTAACCGGGTTGAAGGGCTGGAAAAATGATTTTTTTCTGATAGACAGGCGGGCGATCCCTTTCGCTATGCCTTGGAGGCATCATGACTCTGATATTTTGGATCCCTATCCGGACGGTGATTTTAACATTGCGGATGCCGAGAAGCTAGCCGCCAACATAATCGACCTCATGCCGATTCCGAAAGGCTTTCTTTATGCCGTGGGGTTAACTTCTCATTGGGAGCATTCAGGCTTCCGAGCCGTTCTAGAGGACGCCTAGGGCAGAGGTACGCCTTTCTACCCTTTCCCTTTAGCCGATTCGTGCCATGTATACTTGTATTTAATCATTTCACTTTCTCTTTTTGTAGTCGTGCCAATGTCCGAGTACTTGATCAACCCTGCTGCCTGCCAGGACACTTCCATGGTGAGAGGTGATGAGTATGGTGAGGGGGAGCGTCATGAGCTGTTCGTGACTCTCCCGGCTGCGTCAAATGTCGATATACCCGAACTGACGGTAGAGGAAAAAGAGGTTGAGAGGGCCAACAGTCGGGTTGTTGCGGCTAAGCTTAGAAAGCAAAGGCAAGCCGCCACCCGGCGAGCTTTGAAGGCCGAAAGGCGTGCCGAACATGGTGAGGGGAGCGGCGGAGTGACCCGAGCGGTCAAGAGAAGGAGGACGGTGAGGACTCCCGTGGTGGATCTAGAGTCTGATTCGCCAGATGTTGAGGTCATCCCAAACCCTTCCCCCATCCGTTCTCTTCGACCGGAAGATATTGAGCTCCGTCCGGAGGGGGCAGGTTTTACCGAAGGGAGTTCCCACGCTGGTAAGCTGTCCAACTATTTCTCTTGTGTTATTTATTTCTTTTCGTTTCTTTGATAATGACGCCTTGTTCCTTTCAGGGGGTGCTTCCGTGGCCGCTTCCGGCCGGGTTAAAATTAAAGCCATGGCTGATGGTGATCCGGCAGCGGTGTTCATTCCGGAGTGGTTAGTCAAGAGGGGCGACCGTTTGAACAACTCGGCCGTCTGTAAGGATCTGATGTCGAACCTACCCACCCCTCGCGAAGAAATTCATTTTCAAAGTTTGGGTGATTCGGAGGCCATCCGACGGGGCTGGGTGTTACTAGGTCGAGGAGCGACGGCTCAAGCGGAAATTCTGGGCCGGCATGAGGTCCTCCTTGAAGAATATCAACAACTACGCAGTGCCCATGCGGAATGTGAAAGCGCAACTCAAGAGGCGGAGGAGCTTCGGCAGCTAAAACACGAGCACGCGGGCTGTATGGTGAGGGAGTCGGACTTAAAAGATCGGCTCTCCCAGTTGGAAAGGGTAAGGGATGAAGGGAGGAAAACTTCCTCGGAACGGGTCAGAGCCTTGGAGGACGAGTTGGAGGACGTTCAAGGTAAACTTGTTGCCGAGAGAGAGACAAGCACCGAACTGTACAAGGAAATGATGGACATAGCTGTCAAGCTAGGCCAGACGGAAGTCGAGCGTTACAAACTTGTAAAAGAATTCCTTCCGGAAGTGGTTCGTCGGCTTCTGAATAGCCACGAATATAAACAACGCTTGGCCGAGCCTTTCAGCTTGTCCTCTCAGTCTGGGTTCTTGGAAGCTATCTCCGTGGATCGCAAACCGGAGGATGTGGCCGAGATTGCGGCCGGGGTGGATGATTTGGATCTAGAAGCTGAGGCTAAACTTGACCCTTTGTATGATGGTCTCTTTTCTGCGGAATATCCGTATGTACTAAAAGTTAGTGATGTTGCGGATAGGCCTCTTCCGGAGATAATGGATCTGCTCCCTGACCCTGCCCCCAATGATTCCTCTGGCGGCCCTTCGTCTTGACCCGGAAACTTTTGACTGCAAGGCCTCTAGGCCGTTAGATTAATTTATGAACTGTTAACAATTTTTTGAGCAAATGTAATGATCAACCGGTTGCGCAACTGTTAGCGCTTTTTGTATGTTTGGAAATGATGTAATGCCGCTTGATTCGTTGTAAACTGTTGACATTTTACATGTATTTCGTTCATATTATTTCATGTGTCCTTTGCTGACTTGCCTATTCTTTTGGTCGCATGACCCCTTCCTTCCCGAACACTGACCACAAAATCTCCGGAGGGCACGAACCTCTCGGAGGGGTCACTTTTCACTTGTGTCCGGGAGGCAACGAATGATTGTATAACTTTCCCCTTCTTTTTGCGTTATGCCCATCTGAACACTGACCACACACTCCCCGGAGGGCGTGAACCTCTCGGGGGGGCCATTTTCTAATTATGTTCAGGAAACAAAGAACATTGATCACTGATCTCCGGAGGGCACGAACCTCTCGGAGGGACCACTTTCTACTTATGTTCGAAATATTACAGATGGTTCAGCCTTTCCGCCAGGATTATGGCAACCCCTTTCCTGGGTATCAACCATCTTTGAACATTGACCACACACTCCCCGGAGGGCGTGAACCTCTCGGGGGGGCCATTTTCTAATTATGTTCAGAAACAAGGAACATTGATCACTGATCTCCGGAGGGCACGAACCTCTCGGAGGGACCACTTTCTACTTATGTTCGAAATACTAGGGATGGTTCAGCCTTTCCGCCAGGATTATGGCAACCCCTTTCCTGGGTATCAACCATCTTTGAACATTGACCACACACTCCCTGGAGGGCGTGAACCTCTCGGGGGGGGGGGGCATTTTCTAATTATGTTCAGAAACAAGGAACATTGATCACTGATCTCTGGAGGGCACGAACCTCTCGGAGGGACCACTTTCTACTTATGTTCGAAATACTAGGGATGGTTCAGCCTTTCCGCCAGGATTATGGCAACCCTTTTCCTGGGTATCAACCATCTTTGAACATTGACCACACACTCCCCGGAGGGCGTGAACCTCTCGGGGGGGGGGGGCATTTTCTAATTGTGTTCAGAAACAATGAATAATGTAAAAGTCCAAACGTAACACAAAAGCTTCCTCACAACTGAAATAACTGCGATTGTCATTAAAATCAGTCAGATAGCCCCTTTCGGAAGCTTACATTAGACATATTTAGTCGTTTACAAAAAGCATTTTCTAAGGTTAACAGCGTGCCAAGTTCGGGGCACTTCCTTTTCTTCCATCGTTTCCAATTTATAGGATCCGGTCTGGTATGCCTCCACGACTCGGTAAGGCCCTTCCCAATTTGGCCCCAACTTTCCTTGATTCTCCACTCTGCTAGCCTCATTCCTTCGGTATACAAAATCACCTACCTTGAACGACTCGGGATGGACCCTTTGGTTATAATATTGTTCAATCTTCTTTTTGTACTTCGCCTCTCGTATGGCAGCCATTTCCCTTCGTTCCTGTAGGAGGTCGAGATTCAGGAAGATCCCCTCGTCATTTTCTTTTTCACTGACCTTCATGGTCCGAAAAGTTGGCATCCCTATCTCTGCCGGTATGACCGCTTCGCTACCATAGGTAATGACTGAATGGTGTTTCCCCGTTGCTTGTCTTTAGGGATGTGTGGTGCGCCCATAGGACATTCGACAGCTCATCCACCCATCCAGCTCTTTCCCTGCCGAGCCTCGACTTGAACCCTTTCATCAGACTTTTGTTCGCTCCTTCCACCAATCCGTTGGCCTGAGCGTGTGCCACAGCCGTGTTTACCTGAGTTATGTTCAGTCGTTCGCACCAACTTTTGAAAGGGTCATGGATGAAATTGCTTCCATTGTCCGTCACGATCACCTTGGGCAGACCGAATCTGCATACTATGTTTTCCCAAACGAACTTCTTTACTTCCTTCCCGGTCGTGTGGACCAGCGGCTTGGCCTCTATCCACTTGGTGAAGTAGTCAATGGCCACAATGACGAATTTGATTTTTCCCGGGGCCTCCGGCAGGGGACCCAAAACGTCCATCCCCCATTGGTAGAAGGGCCAAGGAGCCATTATTGAAGTTAGAACAGTTTTGGGGAGCCTAGGAACGGGCGCGTGTATTTGACAAGAATCACATTTCCGAATCACTTCCCTGGTATCTCTGTGCATGGTGGGCCAGTAGTACCCTTGCCGCATTAGCTTTGCCACCACGGATCGCGGCCCGGAGTGCATTCCGCACGCTCCTTCATGTACCTCCCGGACAACATAATTGGCTTGAAGCGGTCCAACGCATCTTAGCATTTGGCCTAAATAGGACTTTCTGAAAAGTACATCGTCTACCATGGTACACTGGTTTATTTTCATTCAAAGAGATCGAGCTTCGTTTTGGTCTTCCGGCCAGATGCCCTCTTGCTTGCACCGAATGATCGGGGTCATCCAGTTTTCCCCCTCTTCCTCCACAATTGCGTTGACTATCTCCTCCTCCGTTGATGGCCTCTCTAAAACTTCCACCATGGTTTTCTTTGTCAGATGGTCGAAATCCATGGACGCCAGTTTGCTGAGTATATCAGCTTTTTGGTTCTGCGCCCTTGGGATGTTTCGGATTTTAAACAGATCGAAGTATGCAACGTATTCCTTGGCTTTGGCTAAGTACTTTATCATGTTATCCTTGGTCGCTACGAATTCCCCATTGATCTGACTTGCTACCAAATTGGAATCCACTCTAACTTCTAACATTCGAATTTCCATTTTCCGAGCGACTCTTAACCCTGCTAGCAAAGCTTCGTATTCTGCTTAGTTGTTGGTGCTTTTGAAGTTCAGTCGGATGGCGTAAGTGTATTCCGTTTGATCCGGACTAATCAGTACCAGGCCTGCTCCGGCACCTGATTTGCTGGAGGCTCCATCGGTATACAGTATCCATGGATCTTGGTTGGAGATGTTGCATATCTCCTTGCCCACCTCTTTTATGCTTTGGTTCAATGCTTCCACGGATATTTCCGTTAGGAAATCCGCGAGGACTTGTCCCTTAATGGCGCTCCGAGGTACGTAAGTGATATTGTAGGCTCCTAACTCCACGGTGTACTTGGCCATCCTCCCGGATGCTTCTTCCTTGTTTAATATTTGCTTGATAGGTTGGTCGGTGATGACTTTTATTGGATGGGCTTCGAAGTATCTTCGTAGCCTTCTGGCCATGTGTAGTAGGGCTAGAGCCAACTTCTCAATGGGGGCGTAGTTCTGTTCGACCTCGTGTAATGTTCGGCTAACATAATGTATTAGGATCTGCTTCCCTTCTCTTTCTACCAACAACACCCCGCTCATTGCCCCTTTCGACGCCGAGAGATATACATATAGGTCTTCCTTCGGCCTTGGCGTTGCCATATAAGGCAATTCAAGAATCATCTTCTTCATCTCTTGGAAGGCCGCCTCTGCTTGACTTGTCCACCGGTACTCGTCCTGGTTTTCTTTCGTGATGTTCCTCAACGTCTCAAAGAAAGGGAGCGCTTTTTCTGCCGACCTGGATAGGAAACGGTTCAGAGCTGCTAGCGTAACCACTTAAGCTTTGCATCTCCTTGAGCGACTTTGGGGACTGCATGTCCACGATAGCCCTTGTCTTCTTCGGATTTGCCCTTATTCCTTCGGACGTTACCATATATCCAAGAAACGTTCCTTCCTCTACCCCGAAAGAGCATTTCTTGGGGTTTAGCTTCATGTTAATCCTTCGGAGATTGTCGATGTCTCCGCTATATCGGCAAGTAACTCCTTTTCGGTTTTGCTCTTTATGACCATATCGTCCACATATGCCTCGAGATTTCTCCCTATCTGTGACTGAAAGGCCGAATCCACTAAACACTGATACGTGGCCCCAGCATTCTTTAAACCGAACGGCATTTTGGTGTAACAGTATGTCCCGTGCTCGGTATAGAAAGCCGTTTTTTCCTCGTCCTCCTTGGCCATCTGCACTTGGTGGTATCCCTTGTAAGCATCCAAAAAGCACTTGTACCTGAATCCCATAACCGATTCTATTTTCCAATCAATATCAGGTAGCAGGTAATAATCCTTTCGGCAAGATGAGTTGAGGTTTTTGAAGTCAATGCACATTCGCCAACTACCGTCGGACTTCTTTACTAACACCGGGTTTGAGATCCACGTGGGGTACTGCACCGGCCGAACTATTCCGGCCTTCACCCATTCTTCCACCTCCTTGGCTATGGCTTGATTCTTTTCGGCGGAGTAGGTTCTTTTCTTTTGCGCCATCGGGCGGTCCTGAATATTCACATTTAGCTTGTGTTCGATGATCCGACGGGGAACTCCCGTCATATCGGATGGTTCCCAAGCAAACACATCCTGGTTGTTTTTGAGTAGCGTGATTAACTGTCTTCGGCATTCCGAGGAGAAGTTTCCCCCTATCGTGACTAGTTGATCCGGATAAGCCGGATGTACCATAATTCCTTCCATTTTTCCAACCACCGCCTCCGTCGGTCCGGCCTCACGGGGTTCTTCTTTGACTTCCTTTTTTGCCATCTGCTTCTCTTCTAGCTTGCGACATTCTGAGACAATTACGGACCGGGTAGTAAGGGTCGCTATGCCCTTTGGTGTGGGGAATTTCACCATCGAGTGGATAGTTGATGGGATGGCCCGTAGTTTCTTTAAACCTGAGCGCCCTAGAATGATATTGTATGGAGAAGGAGACCTTATCACGACGAACTTCATTATTGTTCGGCGAGACAAGCCTTGGCTCCCAAAAAAGACTTCCAATTCAATCTTCCCCAACGGCTTTATGGATTCTCCCGCGAATCCTATTAACGGTGTGCCGGTTTCTTTCAGCTTGGCCTTAATGGAAGGGCATAAATGCTCGAAACAGTGTTCATACATCACCTCGACCGAAGCGCCTTGGTCTACATAGACCCTTCTGACTGTGTAGCCTTCCACCTCGGCCTCAACTATTAGCGGTCCGTCCGACACATCTCCCGGAAGGATGGGTGGAAAACCGATCGGAACATTCATCCATTCCTCCTCGGCTTCCATGGTTTTCCTTTTTTGGGATGTAGGACCAGCCATATCGAACTATAGGTAGATCGAGCAGTCAGTCCCGCGGATGGCGCCAATTTGTTGAAGCAATTTCTTGCAACCACTTCAGACAAATAAAGGGGGGCCTGCCGGTTGAACTCAGCTAGGGTTCTTCCGAGAGGCTTGGGTGCTGATCCCTTCGGCTATCGAAGGTCCTTCGGGTATCTGCACACAACAGCACACGTTAGGCTCGCCCCGGGTGTTATCCCAGGACCCACCTCCGGTGTGAGAGTAAGTATTTGGTATTCCGAAAGGGCTGTCAACTGTAGTGAGAAGTAAATGCGGGTAAAACGTTAGTTAAGAGTAGTAAATGAGCTGAGTATTTATAGTACTCAGCCTCGATACCTGTACTGGCGGCGCCGGATTTTCAGGAGACATGTCCCGACAATATCCCGTAAATCCTGGGGCGGCGACGGCGATGTCTGCAGCTGCCATCTGTACAAGAGGAGATGCCACTTGTCCCATGCTTTAAACCTGTATAATCCGGACGGCCTTGGGTCCGTCCGGATTCCTCCGGAGGTCCTTGTTCCGTCCGGCCGACCGAGAGATCCAGTCCGTTCGGACATATGAGTCAACAAACGTTCGATTCAAACAGTGCATGTCAATTTTTGTAATGTATGAGAGATACTTAAGATGGATCTCATCATGTTTATGCAAGTTGCAACACTTTATATCACTTTATATCACTAAGAGCTGTCGTGTTATTCGTGTATAACAAGTAGATGAAAACCATGATAAAACACGTTTCAAATGAACCTAATAATCATGGTTCAACAATTTTCATTGCCAAAGAATCACCGGGTGAAAGATAGTCGTAATACAAATCAACAATATTCAATGTTAAGACTGATGAAGTATCGCAGATAGTACGATTAATGGGTTAGAAACTCAGCCTAAGACAAGATCCTTTCGATTGACCCAAAGTTGGCATACACCATCAGAACGAACGAGCAACACATTGCAAAAAACTGAGCCTGCATCAGTCTTGAATTCAAGTAAACACTGGATCAAGATGAAGCATCGCACAACTAAATCATCTAGCTAAGGGCCTCAATGATGAGTATCGAAATTTCAAAATGGCAATGCGTGATGCTGGGTATCTCCACTGTACTGGTTGTGCTTGTTTGAGCTGTTATACTATGAAGTAAACTACACCTCAATGAGTAACGAAAATCCGAAATGGACAGTAATTGTTATAAAACATTCTTTGACCGACAATATAAGAATTACCCACCCGCTTGGCCCCGCTCATTTTGCAATGGGTATATCCGTTCAACAAACAAGTACACACACAAGTAAAAACGTATTATAAAAAGCAAAATGGTTCCAAACTCAAATGTCAACAATTTACAATATAAACAACGGTAAATCCATGATTACACTTAACGTAGCTTCACAGTAACAAATTCATGTTTTCCTTACAAGTTCTTGGAGTGACTATACGATATGCATAACACTATCATATAACTCACCAATGGTCATACTTAACCCTTTGCACACTAAGACTGACTGCAATCAGAACCAAAATTGCCTGCACAGAAACCAATTCCCAACATGAGTTAACAACACAACATCTGAATTCAAGAAATCGATATACCATTTGACAAACTGAAACACAACGTATAATATGTACATGCTGTAATCCACAAGTTCAGAGTCACTTTCCCATTAAGGTATTCGTCTGATCTTTATAATCACTTATAAAATTAATCTTTCTCTAGCCAATTATATTAGACTCTCAGTTATAATGAAAGCGACTTACTCCGATAGTGCAGGCAACAAGTCCTGGCTTTTCTCTGTAATCGACCCTCACACATAGTAGTATGAAAGCTCCGATATACCAGGGCATGGCCCCAAATAAGAAACCAACAAAAAATCTGCATGAGAAACAAGTTAAAATATTAGCAAAGTGTTACTAGAAAACGATCTATAGTGTATGTATAAGGTTTCTTGTTAGTGTCGACTTACAGGAACCAACCAATGCCACAACCACAGCAGGGAAGGCGGCGGTGCCCTACTAGTACAGGGGCCCCAGGAGCAATCACAATGCCTGAAAAAGTATCAAGTAGCAGAACATTGATGAGCAATAAGTAAACAAAAAAAATATATATACATATAATAGTTGACCTACAATTTCTAGTGTGGAGCTTGATATTTAATCAAAAGTCAAAACCCAACTAGAGTTATATACCGAATAAAATGGTGGAGCTATGACAATAACATGCATATGGAACTTTAGATTATTCAGATATCATTAAAACAGAAACGAATGATGTGTCATGTTATATGACTTATATCTCATTCCTTGAGTATTAAAAATCATGGAGTTCATGGGTTTAAATCAAATACGAATCCTCCTTCTCTGAACAAAGATGGATGTGTACTTGTGGCAAAAAATCAGTTAAGATCCTTAAGATCTTTGATAAATCGAAAGAAGCAGGCATGATGAGGAAGATATGTCCGAATGTGTGTTCCCAAGAGGAATATTATGACTCTAAAAATCAAAATCAGACGCTTGGATAGGGATGATTAGGTAATTATACATACCTCAATCCAGAACCTGATTACTTTGACCAAACATAATTAGAACATAATAAGTCATTCGATTGGTTTAAAAGCACATTCAAACACCCTTTTGGAGCTATTAAGCTGCGTGTAGCATCAATGCTCATCTGGTAGGTATATCCAGTAAACGGTGTGCTTATATCATATCATTTTTAACACAATTCTAATCTTTATGTGGCCAACAGAGGTAATCAGAAAGTAGTCCTAGAAATTTTAAGCTATATACATATCTTGATACAAAAGAACTATCAACAAAACACTATTAACATGTAAAATTGACTAAACTTGGCAAGAAAACAATTTTTGGAACCAGCAAAAAGCAATTAACAATCAAGTAACACATGACCATCCTCTTCATCTTTCTCCTCTGCTACAATAAGGCTAAAAAAAGAAATAGTCCACAAAGCTCAAACTCCAAATTTCCTGTACAGGGACCTATTTCACCATCAAGCATACATAATGTATAGTTTTTCTACATATATCCTACATGCTCTCCTTTATATATCAGCTAACACCCTTAAGTGATATATACAATTGGTCTCGTATACAAGTGTGTGGAAGAATACACTTCAATAGTCCTACAATCATAAGGGAATCAGCTGAAGTTTTCGTTAACAAGAAAGAGAGATTCAATGAAACGTAATAACGCTAAGAACGTGAACATAAACACCCATTACCGTAAATCAAAGTTCTATAAGATCCTATGAAATAAGAGTAAAAGGATGACCCATCAAACAGCTCAAATTATAATAGTTAGATACTTAGATCAGACAACAATGTCTCTCCCTCTTAGATTTGCTTAATTCCAACATCCCAAAATAATATACACTAACAATAAACTGCTCCCACAACAAAATTACTAGTAACACGACAACACTATCCCTTCTTTCTTTTCCCTTTATTTCCTTTTCATCTTATTTAAAAACAATAAAGCTATAGAAAGAAGAAAATGGTTCCAACTTTCAAGGCTCAAATTCCTAAATTCTTATAAAAAGACTTGATTCACCATCAATTATACATAAACCTTTTCTCCATAAGATATCAACGTAATGCACAACTTTACTTAACCCCAACCCTTCATTCTCTGATCCTGGACATCCTCAATAATCTTAATTGTAACTTCAGGAGAAAAACTTATTCTCAGATAAGATACGAGTAAAACTTAGCATACAACAAAAAGCACCTTTTACCCAACGAAGTATTCTCGGATTGGAATGAACTGATGTGCTCCACACCAATTAAGAGAGACTTAGTAAATCGTAATCATGCCAAAAACAGAAACACAATAAACACCTAACATTAAAAATCAGACCTCTAAAAACCCTACATAATCTGAACACAAAGAACACCAATGACACAGCCCAAAATCAAATTCAGTTCCACCCGAAAACGTCTGTTACCTCTCAATTCTCTAAATTCCAACATCTTAGCAGCATATCTACTACAACCAAACCTATTCCAACAGCAAAACTACTACTACTAACAAGCATCGAACTATATGCATCAAAAACTTTATCAAATATCAGCAGAAAAGACCATGTCAAAATTATAAACCTAAACCTAGGATCACAATTTTTACAAGTAAACCTCCAACAGAAACACTACTACTACTACTAATGAACATCAAGCTTAATTCTTCAGAAACATTTTTTTTTGGGTAACCATGGTTTCCGACTTTTGGCAGACTAATCCAAGAGGTTTATACCCACCGCCACACGGGCTTCAAAAACTTAGCAAAGATCAGCAGAACAGAACAACACTAAAAACCAAAATTCATGATAAAAAATCTCATCGATACCCAACGAGTTATTCTCGGATTGGAGTAATGGAGTGTGAGTAAGAATGTAATTCACGTCTAATAATCCTCCGGGTATCAGCTGATGTTCCCCACACCTATTAGAAAAACTTAGAAAATAGTGTGGTTCTTAAGTTTTGGTCAAAACCTCTAAAAGACCCTACAAAATCTAAACAGAAAGAACATCAATCACAAAGCCCAAAATCATAATTAGTTCGATCCAACATCATAAGAATACATTCACTACATGTAAACCTATTCCAACAGAAAAAACTAATAATACGAACAAGAATCGAGCTTTATGCTTCAAAAAGTTAGCAAAGATCAGCATAACAGAAACCAAAAACTCATGATCACAATTCTCATCAATATCACATATATATGTTAATCAACTTCAACTTATTATAATCAGATCACAATCACACAAGCATAAAACATTAAAATCATCATATAAAAAACTACCTTGTACGGTTTGATAACCGTGTTGGTAGTAGGGCTGCTGGTACTGCTGATGATGAACATGTTGAGGAGGTGGAGCAGGTTGAGGAAACCCTACAGCAGTTTGTGGCGGTGGGGGTTGAGGGTGATTAGCAACGCCTTGAAAGGTGCCGTAATAATTATAAGGCGGCTGAGAAGATTGTGGCTGAGGTGGTGCTGATGGCTGTGAGGTATTTACGCCCCTCGTTTTACCGTCTTCTTCTGTCATGGCTTTTTTTGTGATCGGGATCAGGAGGTGTTACGTTTGATGTTTGTGTTTATGATGTTTGTCTTGTCGTTTTGACTTTTGTGGTGGTTGTTTTACACGGTCTTGCTTTGCTTAACCGAGTTACCTTTGCAAAATACAAATATATTTAAAAAAGCAACATAAATTGCAAAAATCGTCCTTGTGTGTTTCGAAATTGCAAACGACCTTCTTGTGAGAAAAGTTTAGGTTCATTTTCGTCATTTGCCTAAAGTGAAAGGACTAAAATGAACCTAAACTTTTCCCATAAGTACGAATCGGCAATTTGAGCAAACCACAAAGACGATTTTTGCAATTTACTCTATTTAAAAATAAAAAATTAAGATACTAAGAGGGTGTTTGCGAGTGTGTTTTCTGTCAGATTATGTGCTTTTCATGATTTCAAAACGCAATAATTCACTGAAAGGTCTTTGAATGAGGTAAGCTAAAAATCGATTATATGTGTTTTGTTAGCTTCAAAACGCAATTATAAAAAAGAGTTAACTACATTTTTGGTCCTCGTGGTTTACCGGGTATAACGATTTTGGTCCAATAGTTTCAAACGTAACGGGTTTTGTCCATTTTCGCTGACCCGTAACGGGTTTGGTCCATTTTTTGTTGACCGTTAGTTTGACCAGTTAAAAAACCGTGAAATGACTAAAATACCCTCGGATGATTATGTACAATGACAAAAGTGCCCTTCTTCTTCTTCTTCATTCACTGCACATTTTGAGTTCTTAGCAAAAATTCAAAGCAAACAAAAACAAATATCAGATCAAATTCACAAATTTCACTAAATCATCTCAAATTCACAAACTTTATAGCTAAAGCCTAAATTCATAACAATTCACATCAATCTCGTCTCCAAAACCCCTAATTCACCAATCAACACCAAAAAATACCAAAATTAATCAAATTCATTCACAATATTACAAATTAAACTCAAAAACATAAATTTAAAGCTCATTTCATCTCATCTCTAAAACTCTAAGTAATACCAGATATTAATTCAACATATTAAAAATTCAGTTCAAATTCATCATAATTAAACTTTACAGCTTAATTCATAACAATTATCAACAATCACATCTCGAACACCCAACCGTGGATCTGCAGCCTCAAGCAACCGCCCTTCGCGATGCAAACCCCAAGCCCAATCTTCATCACCAAAAACAAAAACAACAAAACCAGACTTATGAGATGAACTCAAGAAACAAAACCCATCTTTATCTCAGCAGCTTCAAACCTTATCCAACATCACCATCACCATCACCACCACCACCACAACCACCATAACCACCACCACAAGAACACCTCATTTTCTTCTTATTTAACCCAAACCTACAAACATTTTCTTCTTCTTTAACCCAAACCACCATAACCACAGCAGCTTCAAAGCTTATCCAACATCACCATCACCATCCCCACGTATCACCAACATCACCACCACCACAACCTACAAACATTGCATATGGTGGACACAATGTTTTAAAAACCGGTTTTTTAGTCGAACCGGCCATGCTTCCTTCACCGGTCGAACCGGACGAACCGCCCAACAAAAAAAATCAAAAAAAAAAAAAAAAAAAAAAAAAAAAAAGTCAAAACCGGTTGAACCGGAAAAACCGGCCAAAACCGGAAAAACCGGCCGGTTCGCTACAGTAACCGAGATTTATAAAAAACCGGGATTTAAAAACCGGCCGACCAGCCGGAGGCCGGTCGAACCGGTCGAACCGGCCGGTTCGAACCGGTTTTTCAAACATTGGCATATGGTGGACACCTTCTTTCTTCTTCTTTAACCCAAACCGAACTCTTCTTCTTTAACCCAAACCGAACACCAACATCACCACATACTCGTCTTCTCCACAAACTCCAACACTTTATCCAACCTCTCACCAAAAACCCCGTTCCCCAGGAACAAAAAATTAAAAAATACATGAACACCAACATCACCACATACCCTCGATCTGGGTTTTTGAAAATTAAAAAATACATGAACACCAACATCACCAACATCACCAATATCACCACATACCCTCGATCTGGGTTTTTAAAAAATACAATAACAACAGCAGCAAGAGTGAAGTAGAAATAATAAAGCCTAAAATTACCTCTTCTTCTTGGTTTTTGAAAATATCCCTTCTTCGTGGGAGGAAGGAAGTTACAATTTAAAAGTCAATCAATCACCCAGTAGTAATTAAAACAACTCAATTGTAGTAATCAATTCCTTTCTTTTCATTTGGGGTATACAGCAAGACTCAAGTAGAAAAATTAATTAATTAATTGTTACCTCTGCTGCTGTTGCTGCTTCTTTATTTGAATTGAGAAATTGAAAATAATATCGTCTCGTGGGTGGGAGTGGGAGGAGGGGAGGAAGAGTGTAGATCGATCTGGGTTAGATCTGTGAGTGAGTGACTGTGTATATGTTTTGATTTAAAGAAAGAAAAGAATGATATGATTTTGAGTGAAATGACCAAAGTACCTTTTATTTTAACGGTCAAACTAAGTTTGACTAACGGCATTAACGATTTTGGACTAAAAGTGTTACGGGTCAGACAAAATAGGACATGATCCGTTACGTTTGAAACTATTGGACCAAAACCGTTATACCCGGTAAACCACGATGACCAAAAATGTAATTAACTCTATAAAAAAAGATGTTACGTTTAGCTTTGAGTGTTGTCACCCGAGACCCCATTGCACATTTACGCGCTCTTATCTCATGTGTGACCACTTTTTTTTCTTCCTATAGTTTGGCCACCACGTCGGCTAAGCCAAAAGAAAAGAATCGTGTTTACAGTGTTGTGTCTGTATTTTTATGTATTTAAACAATTGTTGGTCTGCAACTTGCGAGTAAGGTGTGATTAGGTGAGTGAGAGGAAAAAATATTATAATTGCATTGAAATTACGGTGAACGATAAAGTTAAATAGATGAGAACTACAACCAACCTAAGTGTTACACTTAAGATATTAAGACATTCATTACATGGTTGTACTTCTCTTGTTGAAAGTCTTTTTGAAAGCAATCTATTTACTCTCGGGTAGGTGTGTGTGACTATCTATATTTTACCTCCTTCATATCTCGTTCGGCGGAATCGAGTATAATTGTTGTTGTGATTACATGATTGTACTTTGTTGATAAATGGCT
>CP139507.1:56230309-56320824 GCA_021014915.2 Artemisia tridentata subsp. tridentata
AAAAGAATAAAAGAACAACTGATCAGACCACAAGGAATGTTCGACGCCGTTCTTCGCCTGCTAATTTGCAGTCTCAGTTAAATAATGTTGCTGATAATCCTGTCCAACAATCAACTTCTCATGCAAATGCAGGTAAACATCGCGGTTTCCTTTTCCAACAACTTCCCTTTGAACTAACTAAGTTGGTTCCCATGTTTTAATTAAGCCTTCGGTTTCGGTCGTTGCAGACGCATCAGTTATGTATGAGGATTTAGGCGATTGTAATCAACAATGTCGTTACTGCAAAGCGACATTCTGGCTTGAGGAATGGCTTAAAGGCCATCGTGCTAATAATGGTCAGCCTGAATATCATTTATGTTGTGGAGGTGGTAAAGTTTTCATGGACCCTGAGATCCGGCCGCCTGCATATATCAGGGAGCTTCTTGAAGACATCAATTTTATGCAGAATATAAGGGCTTACAATCAAATGTTTGCCATGACTTCATTCGGTGCCAAGATTGACAATACAATCAATCAAGGAAGAGGCCCATATGTGTTTAAAGTTTCCGGTCAGATATACCATTGGATTGGTTCCCTGTGTCCTACTGGTGATGATTCGCCATACTTTTTACAGCTGTTTATCTACGACACACGTAATGAAGTGCAAAACAGGATGGCCCATTTTCAAGAATCTGATAGATCTGCAATAGATCCAGAAGTCATTCGAGGGCTCATCCAGTTTTTAGACGATCACAATGAGCTGGTACGCCTGTTCAGAACGGCGCGAGATAAATGTGTTGAAGCTGATGTTCCTGAATTTAAGGTGAGGCTTTACAACGGTGGAGGTGCGCGCGGTTATGAGTTGCCTACATGTGATACTCTGGGAGCCATAGTGTTTGACAATGGTCCAACAACCGAAGCAGACTATGATGTTATAATTGAATCAAGAGGTGGACCGCCACAAAGGATAAATAAGCTTCATCAATCGTACATGTCGTTGCAATTCCCCCTGATTTTCATCTATGGTCAGCCTGGATTTCATAAAGAGCTAAAGTTAAGATCTGCAGATCCAAACGGCAGGCCAAAACGAGTTTCAATGAACGCGTTTTACACGTACCAGCTGCACCCAAGACATGGACAATATGATTTAATCTTCCGAACAGGGCGTCTTTTGCAGTAGTACGTTGTTGGTGTTTATTGTTGTATAGAACAGTATAGAATGGATTTCTATAGAACACATCAGAATGATATCCGAGGAGAATATTTGTCAGGACTTTATGATGCAATTTCAAGAGGTGATCGTGATGGGTCAGAAGTCGGTTCAAGAATAATTTTGCCTTCTTCATTCACTGGGGGTCCTAGATATATGTATAGCCACTATTTGGATGCGCTAGCGATTTGTCGTGTCCTTGGTAATCCGCAGTTTTTCATAACGTTCACATGTAATGTCATTTGAATGCAGCAGATAGAGCAGATGTAGTATGTAGAGTTTTTGAGCAAAAGATTAGAGCGTTTATCAGGTTTCTCAAAGAAAGGCAGACTTTTGGACATATCACAGGAGGTATGCCTATGTTTTGCTGTAAATGTTTTTTCATTTTAAGTTCCATTCAAATTTACACCGTCAATAGGTAAACCATGTAATGTATCAGCCTATTGACCGATTTTTAATTTCGCTATTGTTTAATATGCAGTTTTATACACTGTTGAATTCCAGAAACGTGGGTTACCACATTGTCAACACACTGGTCTGGGTGTCTTCATCAGACAAAATACAAAATGCTCAGGACGTTGATCAGTATATTTCAGCTGAGCTGCCCGACCCAGCTGTTGATCCCCATGGGTACAAAATTGTCTCAGAAATGATGATGCATGGGCCATGTGGAAAAGCGAATTTGGGTGCACCGTGTATGCAAAGCGAGATTTGCACAAAAAAATTTCCAAAGAAATACAACAACAAACATTTTTTGATACCGAGGGTCGTGTGCATTATTGAAGAAGACAGGCACAAACTTCTGTAACTAAACACCAAGTAAAGCTTGACAACAGCTATGTCGTCTCGTATAACCGAGCTTTGTGCTTGGCATTTTCTGCCCATATCAATGTCGAATACTGTGGATGGAGCATGCTCATAAAATACCTGTTTAAGTACATATCGAAAGGGACAGACCGAATATTTGCACACGTCAGTAGATCTATAGGTGATGCAGCTACTTCCGCAGTCCACCCACAACCATACATCGATGAAATCCAGAATTTTGTCGACGGCCATTTCATATGTTCTCATGAAGCCTGGTGGAGGATCCTAAAATTTGAAATACACAGCAGAGAGCCAGCTGTCCAAATACTTTCAGTCCACCTCGAAGGCATGCAGCATATGACCTTTCGAGCCCACAAAAATTTAGAATCAGTTGTAAACCGTCCAGATAAGAAGATGACGACGCTGACAGAATGGTTTACTTACAACACTGAAAACATAGACGGTCACCATTTGACTTATCTGGAGTTTCCATCCCAATTTGTTTGGCATGCAGATAGTAAATCGTGGTCAAAAAGAAAGAATGCCAGGTATTCTGTTGGCCGTCTTGCATATATACATCCAAGTTTAGGAGAGCTTTTTTACTTTCGAATGTTGCTATGTCATCAGCGAGGCTGTAGAGGCTTTACAGATGTCCGGACAGTTAACCGAGTCGTATATCCTACATATCGAGCTGCATGTCAGGCTCTTGGTTTACTTGGTGATGATAAAGAATGGGATACAGCCCTTGAAGAGGCATGTATCTCGGCAACATCACCAGAACTAAGGTTCCTTTTTGCTCAGGTTCTTACTCATTGTGAAGTAGCAAATCCTTTGCACCTTTGGAATAAATATTGGCAAGAAATGGGCCATGATATTCCCCGCATTGTTTCAGAATGTGTCGGGATTCCCGACTACTATGTCAATGATGCTGAATTACAAGGGTACGTATTATATGAGCTACAGATATTACTAAGCAGCTGTGGTAAATCAGTTCAGGACTACGGTTTGCAGCCACCTCCAAGGCACCTGCTTGATCAGTTAAAGAATCGGTTGCTAATGGAAGAAAAGAATTACAACAGAGTATTGTTAGCACGGGAAAAGGCTAATGCAGTCCCTAAGCTAAATGCTGACCAACGGAGAATTTACGAGCTTATTCTAAATGCATATGCAGGAGGCAGGCAGGAACTGGTATTTGTATATGGCCATGGAGGAACTGGCAAAACATTTTTGTGGAAAACTATTATTAGCACTCTGCGATCTGAAGGTAAGATTGTGCTTGCAGTCGCTTCTTCTGGTATTGCTTCCCTCCTTCTTCCATCAGGACGGACTGCACATTCAAGATTTAAATTGCCTCTAGAGCTCACAGATGAGTCGCTTTGCAAAGTTAAAAAAAAACACTCATATCGGAAACCTATTGGTAGAAACAGATTTGATTATTTAGGATGAAGCGCCTATGAATGATCAGCGATGCTTTGAGTCATTAGACAGGACTCTTAGAGACATACTAGATGCACCGGATGTTCTTTTTGGTGGGAAAACAATCATTTTAGGAGGCGATTTTCGAAAAACGCTGCCTGTCAAAAAGGGTGCTCCAAAAATGGAAATAATATCGTCATCTTTGCGAGCTCCCACCTTTGGCGACATTTTAAGCTCATGACACTGAAAGAAAACATGCGGCTTTTTCGATCAGGAATCAGCTTAGAAGAACAGAACTTGGCACATTCCTTTGCGGCTTGGCTTCTTGATATTGGTGATGGGAAACTCGGAGAACCCGACGAAGAAGATAGCAGAAATACAGCATGGGTTGAAATTCCAGATAGATATTGTATAGAAGATAACACAGAAGGTCTGTCGAAACTCATAGATTTTATCTATGACCAGACCACACTTCGGACACCTTCAGCAATCACCCTCCAACAAAAAGCTATTGTCTGCCCAAAAAATGAAACTGCCGACATTATTAATACACACGTTTTGTCAATGGTTGAAGGTGAAGTTACAAGTTATGCAAGCCATGATATGGCTGTTCCAATTAACAGTTCTGCCGCTGAAACTGAGATGTTGTATCCTGCTGAATATCTAAACACATTTAAGCTACCAGGATTTCCGCCACATCAGCTCGATCTTAAACTTGGAGCGCCGGTGATGCTTCTAAGAAATGTTAGTCTGGCAGGTGGTTTGTGCAACGGGACACGCATGATAGTAACGCAACTTATGTCAAAACTTATTGAAGTACAAATCATCACAGGCACAAGAGTCGGCGAAAAAGTCTTCATACACAGGATACCTTTAATCCATAAAGATCCAAATCTTCCATTCTCTTTCAAGCGCAACCAATTCCCAATTAAACTTTGTTATGCCATGACAATCAACAAAAGCCAAGGCCAGTCTCTCAACAAAATTGGTGTTTACCTTCCACAACCAGTTTTTGGACATGGCCAGTTGTATGTTGCTCTTTCTAGGGCTACATCTCCTCATGGTTTAAAAGTTCTCATGAAACAGCAAGACAATCGAAGGCCGAATGAAACTAAAAATATAGTTTACAAAGACTTTTTAACAAATATACGGGATACATAGTCATTTTCACATCATCATCCTCCTCCTTTTTTTTTTTTTTTTTTTTTTTTTTTTTTTTTTTTTTTTTTTTTTTTTTTTTTTTATCGTTAGGATTCTTAAATATGGCTTGACAACTGCATCTGACCAACTTTTGATTTCATAAAGGTATCACAAAAATAGCAAAATACAGGTACATTTTGTACACACCCGTCTTATATACCATCTGCCAGCGTATTATTCTCTAAGTGGTTTGTCTAACCATCTTCTTCGCTTACCATTTTTTCCTTATAACTCACTCTCATTTATTATGTGTTTCCAGTTAAATGGCAGAGCGTGCAGGCAGTGACAAACAACATCCATCTATAAACAAAATGGTTGGGAGTAGCAGCAATCCAATGTCTGAGGTCGACCATGTGTCTGAAGGAGCAATCGTTGAAAGCAGCAATGCAGCGCAGATTGCAACAATTGGTGAGTTACAACCCAGCTCTTATGACAAAGTGGTTGAAGTTAGGGTATATAGAAAATGGATTTCAGTAAGCTATTCAAAAAAAGCTGGAGGTGAATTCTCGCCGAAAAAAAATGAAACTGCGTTTTGCTGCATATTAATAGATCGAGAGGTATGTCAAACTTCATGTAATATAAACAATGCATGTTACTTGCTTCAGTTTCGATAACAACAGATTTATATAAACAGTGCAACGCTATACAAGCAAACATGAATGTCAAAGATATAGACTATTTTGACCCAAAAATTAAACTTGGATCCACCTACAGAATTTCAGATTTTATGTGTGAGCCCACCAATGCGTACCAGCAAACAATTGACAACAGAACAACCCTGCGGTTTGGGAGAATCACAAAGTTCAACCCTATAACAGCACCAGACATTCCATACCACTATTTTAGATTTGTATCGTACAACCACCTTCAGTCCAAGCTACCAAAGGAAGATGCGACAGGGAGAATGCAATACCCACTGCTTACAGGTCATGCTCTGAATCTTAAATTTTTTACATATAACAAAATTTACAAATCATAATACTTATTTCGTTGCAGATTATATTGGGTGTCTAAGGTCAGTCGGCCCACTAAAATGTAAACAAAACGCCAACCAAGAGGAGACTGCATACAGAAAACTTGACATTGAAAATCTAAGGCATGTAACGTTAAACCAAATAAAATTTGTTCTCAAATATATATTCATTGCATTTTTAAAATTTCCTAAGGTCTTGGTTATGTTGCCAGCGGTAATGTTATCGAGTTGACACTGTGGGATGCGCTGGCAGAAAAGTTTGAAGAAGCCAGGCTTGAAGAAATGGAACAGCCTGTTATGATTGCAGTGAGCTCTTGCCGTGTCACACGCTTTAGAGGTGCTGCATTAATACTTTACCATACACGTCTATATAAATACTAAATTACTGATGCATTTTTAAATATTGGCATGGTAGATTATCAATTAACAGCAACGTCGGCAACACACTTTTACCTAAACCCAAAGATACCAGAGGCTGAAGAAGCAAGACAACAGTAAGAATCTTTAAACCAAAAATACCAAATCGCTATATTCACATACCAACTGCTTAAAACAAATTCATTGTGACTTTTCAAATTATACCAGATACAGAGAGTGGCACCAAACAGCTCCACCGCTGCGCATTTGCAAAACACCATATGAAGATGCTCAGTATTCAGAAACAGATTCCCTTTGAAAACACTTTTAAATCAGAATCCAGAAGCGTACAAGGTAAATTTACTACAACATACAACAAACTTTGACTTAAACTTTTACCAGTACGTGACGATTCGCACAATCATTCTTAGGGAGTCAGGTTTACTACTGAAGCAACAATAAGCAGCATCAACATCAATAGAGATTGGTTCTACATATCTTGCAATAAATGCCTTTCAAAAGCAAGAGAAGAAGATGGAACCTATCGGTGTTTGGATCATGGAAAACAAGAACAGGCATGCTATAGGTAAATAATGTTGTAACTAAGATTTAAGCAGCCCTAAAAAAACCAACACAAATTAAATGATACTTTCGCTTTCTTCATCATATACAGGTATAATTTCAAAGGTTTTATCACAGACCAGTCTGCAACCGCTCCAATGACTTTCTTTACCCCTGCCGCCTACGACGTGATACCACCGGAGATCTTTGCAGCTGAAGGGCAAAAGAATATTTTCCAGTTCCATTACAATCAAACAGGGAGATCGGTGGATTTTACTTTAGATCAAGTTTTCAACAAGACAAACAAACGACGCAGAACAACAATAACAGTCGAAGGAAACCCAGGTTCCAAAATTTTACTCAGCAGGCCCTCTTATTTAAATATAGCTTTTACAAATGTAGATGTTAACTGTTATGTTTTATAAAAACTAGGCATGCAATCAACACCTATGCAAGGAAACCCAGGTACCAACTTTTTACTTAGCAGGCTCTCTTATTTAAAGATAACATTTGCAAATGTACATGTTACTTATTTTGTTTTATAAAAACTAGGGACACCACCAACACCGCTGGCTATAACAAATCAAGCAGATCCATGTGAGGAGGCACCTGAACAAACCAGATCAAGGCCGGTTAAAGAACAATTATTTCAAGATGAGCCAACGCCTGACAAGAAACAAAAAGGTAAGTTATGAAATTTCACTTAACATGCATCATCGTTTTTACAAACCAAAATATATTACAACCACATCACGAACACTTCACGAAAACATTACAACATGATTGACACTAAAGTTAAACACAACGACAGAATTGAAAATACAAGCAACAAGATAAATTAACCTTAAACAGACGCCGAGAAATCTATAACACCCTTAAGCTTCTGAATAAAGATATCCTTATTGCGAGCATTCAGCTCTAGCTCCGCTGTCATTATGCGCATTTGCATGACCTTCTGGTCATCTTTCGCCTGTTCCTGTCTAAGGAACTCGGCCGTTTTCTGCGCATAAATGTTTCCAACACTTTCTAGCTCTAGAATAAAATTTGCCCTTTCACGAGTTACACCAAGCAATCTTGCACATATTGCGTTCATCTGCTGTGCCATCTGAATGTCTTCAATTGCAGATTGACGACAATATAACACTAGCATCTCAGACCAATTGTTAGAGTTGGCCTCAACTCTAAGTTGGTCACACCTGGGACGTGTAGACATTCTGTCTTCTTACTTCTGTATGCAAATTAGAAAATTTTATTGCCAAAATAAATGTAACTCAAGACTGTCTTAAATAGGCAACCCAACCCCAAAAAACATCCCGTGACCTATTAGCATAAGATAAGCATTGAAAAAACCTTTAGGAATGAGGCATACCTGCCAAAAATGCAACAGCACATTTTTTTTTGCATCCATTATAGCCATTCATACTGCCTATGCCTATTCTACTTTCACTGTCTTCTTTAAAACCATGCTACCATCCAAAATTGTCAGAAATAATTAACATACAGCCTTTAACAGTTGCCACAAATAATAGAGTAATAATTGTCTCTTTTAAATCAGAATGCCATTTCAAAATATCAAAAAGATAAAGGTTGATTTCATTATTAAAATACCTGATAATTACTTTTCATATGCCTAAATGGCAGCTTATTGCTCACTCATAAACTGCTTATTTTCATTTATGCAGCAACAGCAGAACCGTCATCACAACAGCAGCCAAAACCAAGGAACGTTCAAAGAAAGAAGTCTAAATGAAGATCAAAAAGTCATCTTACCAAGCAACATGATTGTTGCTTGTAGATATTGAAACTTTTTGCAGCCGTTGGTAATGAAAAATATGTTTTCAAACATATTCGTGCACCACCTGCATAAATATGTCTGAAAACATCTATATACGCCAAAGCACTAATCTTTTGTAACACATTTAGGCTATACCTGCACGCACAACTTAGGTGTGCGCACATGCTTTCTATAGCAAATGCACATATGGGTCTGCCTATCATTTTTTGTATAACATTTAGTCCAGCCCTCATTTTTTTGTATAACATACGTGCACCAAACGGCAGTCCTACACAAAGACCTTATGTATATTAAAAAATCTTATGTTATCTAATATCATTAAACCTTCTTCTATCATTGTTGTTTTGTTATCAGCTTATACAATCCTCGGTATGATGGGTTGTTAGTATACTCTTTAATGAGATTCCGTTAATATATACCGCTACAACAGTTGGCTAACGGATTATTCAAAATTTTACATCTAACACATGCATGCTTTCTCACATATTTTGGCCCCAAGTCTGCAGCTATACAAATATATATAAAAACATGCACGCCTTCTTTCTATACCCTTTGTAAAACCAATACTCAAACTGATGCATGCTTACTATCACCCTCAGATGACAATGAACAAACAAAAAACAACTTCACACACAATCAGCAACAAATCAATAACACAAACTAAATTAAACTTGTATTCATAACACCCATTGTTTTAACATATACTAAATTAAACTTTTATTTATAACACCCATTGTTTTACAAAGACAGTAACCACATGACCAACACATCACAACACTCTAACATAACATAATCACTTTATTACTATTTCTTAATGATAACTTACATGTACAAACGGCCCGCAGCAACGCGCGGGTTACAAATCTCGTTTGATATAAAGGAACACATTCTTAGTGATACAATATCAATCTCATTAATAGTGAGACACCATAACATTATACTCAACAATTGCATCACCTAATAGATTAAAAGTATATGTTTTGGCTGTTGCTGTTCCCCTTGCCATCCTGAAGAAACCCGAGCCGCCAACAATTGGCATCTCACGATACTCATGTAACACCGGATTCCGCCCTAAAAGACTAAGAGTGCTACCATTAAAATCCCCATCACTAAAGACCAAGTTCATGGTCATAAGAAAACCAAGATCCTCCATTGAGGCTGATGCATAGATCCCTTGTGCTCGACCTACAATAGACGAATTGGCTTCAGGCCCGGATGTTAATACGTCATCAGCCATGACCACGTTCCCGAACCCTGTGAGCGTCCCAGTGAGAGAGCTGTAGGTGGTGGATTTAGCCACCCTCATGGCAGTTGGGTTATTGCCACTAACTATGTCATGGAAGTAGAAATGAAGTTTGGTCCGTTTTTCTTTCATGGTATCTATGCCTTTAAACCAATCTTCTACAGCTATAGGATCTTGATCAACGCAATGTACAAAAGATATTGACAAGAGTATAACTGAGCATAGGGTTACATGCATGTATAACTTACCCATTTATGTGTTTGTGTGTGTATCCTAGCTAGCATACACATTTTTTGTTGTTTAAATGGAAAAGATTATGATAAACTTCATGTGGGTTGGTTGGACATATGGAGGGCTGGTATGACATTGCAGTAGTAGTTCAACTAAAACACGAATGTTATGAATCTCGCTATATTTAATTTAGATAACACTTTTTTTCAAAAGAAACATAGATCACTCAAATATATGCTTGAAAAGTGACTTGTCAAAAGTTTTGAATTCAATAGAGCGCATAGATAAATGAAATAATTATTTTACCACTTCTCATGTACTAGTTTTATAAAATCACAAAAAGTAACAAAGATACAATACAAGACATGTCACCTCAATTAAGCAAGCTAATTCAAATAAGAAAGGACCCGACAGACAAAACTCAAAACAAAACATAGATACTATCACACTATTCTCAAGCTAACTAACATATGAAATCTAATGCAAAATAAATATGAAACCCAAACATTGACAATTGCCGATCAATACCCATATGAAATACCTTTCAGAATATAAAATACCCATATGAAATAAAGGCCACCAATGTCAACTTGTTACCAAAACAAATCATTCTCAGACATATTAAAACCTTCTGTACCAACTGGGCATATACGTTATATAAGTATAAGTCGATCGGCTCTTAGCATGTTAGTGTATAGTAATTACATAGAAATTATCATGTAAATACTTAACTAGTTCCAACTACCAAACGTGTTGAAAGTGTTGAACATTTGAAGATGCTCAAGAGTCAAGCATTGATGTACATTTCACAATTTAGTTTGTAGATTTGGATCAAACCACATCATACACTCGGCTTAGTCTCTAGAGATCCATCACCCTGAACATGAATCATTATGTGTGATATAAAGAGAAAGTATTATAGTGCAAACACAATATACAATTATTTTTACATTAATCTTGTTGTTTAATACTAGTATATTATTGCTTAATATTAGTCAAAGAATATAAGATTTAATTTTGCAATTCTAAAGTCCACGTGTCACTTATAAAGTATCTTACGTGTCAAATTTAGAAGATATTCCCTCCGTCCCAAAATTATTATCCCATTTTGACTTTTTCGGTATTTCTTTCTCAATTTTGACTATAAATATTTTTGTTTGTGTCTTATAATTTTTGATAAAAATTATACCAATGAAAATACATTTAAAACTCAATCCGTTCATATATTTTGTATCAAGTATTATGTAATATAAACAAAAATACTTAAGGTCAAAGTTGAAAAGTAAAGACCGAAAAAGTCAAAAAGGGACAATAATTTTGGGACGGAGGGAGTATTAAATGAAGTTATAAAGATTTATATACGGAGTATGTAAATACTAGGAAAACTTTTGTGCACAGCCATCGAAGTTCAGAATTAAAAAAATATAAATAAATAAAATAAAATAAAATAAAATAGCAAGCTTGAAACCGCAAAAGGCTCAGGTGCATCCTTTGCAACCTTTTGTCAAAGACAATAAGACAATCAGACATCCTGTGTATAATCCAACTATTGATTTCTTGTATAATCAACGGTGTGTTCCTATCATAAAAGCCCAACAACTCCAATTGATCTTGTTTTTCGGACATGCTGATGTTGTTTACTTGTTTATTTGCCAAAATAGCACCTTTGTTGCAGCTTTTACCTTTGTAATTTATGTTTCAAACTATGAATCCACAAAGCCAAATTAGAAATCACCAGTATCCAAGAAAAGTTCCACTGTGACATTATAAAATTTTTGCACATGAAACAAAAAAGAACAAGGGATATGTTAGTTTGCATGTAATTTACATAATGAGATAATGTTGTTGTGAATCTAATGCCACCATTATTTATGCTTTGGTGATTGTTTCATCCAAATCATACTAAACATGAATATATTGTATGTGTATAAGTCACATCCAACAAGAAAATAGGATAAAGTAGGATCTATCTGTTCTTAAGAAAACAAGATGGTTCAAATGTATATAAAGGAGTCAAGAGAAATGGGGAATCACTTGTTTAGGTGCCATTTGAACCAAATACATACATATGTTATATCAAAAAAAATTGTACACTATCTATAAAACTTGAATTAGCTTTGACACACCACATGTGACTTGAACCAATGTTTAAAAAACCGGTATTGCATGGACGGAACTTAATTAGTGGGGCAGGGAGAGCTCGTGCCCCCCTCAAAATTTTTAGCCGTGCATTAAAAACCTTCACACTTTGTAGTAATAGGCATTATTAGTAGGAATTGAATGTTAAATGAAAATGCAAATTAGCCCCTTAAAACAAATACTTTACAATTTTACCGCTCCAATTAAACTTGTCAAGTTATTTCTATGCGGTATTGGTAACACATACACACATCACATAAACAAAAAATTTCATAACTCGCACCAAAAAAAGAAGATTCATATATATAAGACACAAATTTCTATAATCCTATGGCAAAAAAAGGTTAACAGAAGATCAGTTACACGATTCAACCAAATTGACTAAACAAAGGATATGTTCTTTCTAAATCATTTCAAAACCATATTAACAAATTGATCAAACACTCAAACATATTGTCCCAGCCATCATTGATTGCCAAACCATAATCAAGAATCACAATAACTATATGAACAAGAATCAAAGGATTGAACCCAAACTAATGCTTATATTTTCTGAACATGGGTTGATTTGTTTACAGACTTTGACACCTATATATACTTATAGAACCGGTATGTCTAATCATACAAGACAACGATTCTATACAACTAAGCGACACAATCCTTCTAAACGTTGTAACCCTATCATATAACCGTTTCTATTTTGGACCAAGCCCAATATGGTTTACAGACTTTCTAAACTAAATACAGAAACTTACTGTTTGGCTCATCTTGACCCATTACACTAAACACATACTTATGACCCATTAAACATAAACTAACTATTTTGACACTAAACGACTTCTGTTAATGGTTTTGACATTATGAGTTTCCAACATCTCCTCCCTAATGTCAAAAGCATCTTCAACTTTATCTTTCCATGCTCTTGTTCCATAACACCACTGTTTGTTGCGTGCCACTTTTTACTTTCTCCTTTCATGAATCCATCTTGCAAATTTTGAAAATCCAATCGTGTTCCTCTATCAAGCAATCTTCTCTGGTCCTCTTGACCCACTTGTTTTCCGCCATGGCCTCTCTAATCCCTCCTGGATATGCCATACAACACCTTGAACACGCATTGCGCCTTCTCCTGGATTTGCACACGTCCCGTAACACTTCTGGTTCCAATCATTCCAATGCACACCAACGAACAACAATCAACTCCTTTGTGTTTTCTGATCTTGACCTTCTGATGTATCAACAAATCTTCTTCCCTAATTTTCTTCAATTCAATTATCTTCCTTTCTTTGACCGAACATCCCTCACAAACTCTTCACCATTTTCTGCCATAATCCCAACACATACACAAGCGCTAACACAAACGCATACAATGATTTTTTGTCTTCTTGACTGCATCGCCAACAGCAACTTCCTCTAGTTCTGTCTTTCTCTATTGCGATTCCAACAGCCCTCTTCTCTTGACAAACAAATCGGTCTCTCACTAATTGGATTAAAAACAGAAACAAACCACTAACCTCTGATGATGATCGGCCATCTCTCTCTTTGTTGAATGAAGAAAACTCAAACTGAAACCTTGATCAGAAAACGATTTGATTCTTTGATTTCTGGATTGCAACAATGATCTTTGATCTTCTTTGAACCATCGGCTCTTGATACCAATTATTGTCCCAGCCATCATTGATTGCCAAACCATAATCAAGAATCACAATAACTATATGAACAAGAATCAAAGGATTGAACCCAAACTAATGATTATATTTTCTGAACATGGGTTGATTTGTTTACAGACTTTGACACCTATATATACTTATAGAACCGGTATGTCTGATCATACAAGACAACGATTCTATACAACTAAGCGACACAATCCTTCTAAACGTTGTAACCCTATCATATAACCGTTTCTATTTTGGACCCAGCCCAATATGGTTTACAGACTTTCTAAACTAAATACAGAAACTTACTGTTTGGCCCATCTTGACCCATTACACTAAACACATACTTATGACCCATTAAACATAAACTAACTATTTTGACACTAAACGACATTATGAGTTTCAAACACTCAAACAAGCTTCAAAAAATGTGAGTAATTGTAGAAAATAGCTTACGTGATCAAAGATGTAATCGGTCCTTCCAAAGACAAAGAAGAAAGCTGGAACCGATTGTCCTGGAGACATTCAAACCAGTAAAGTGTGAAAGCACACATCATATAAGGAACAAAGGAGCTATTTTGAAATGAGGCTAGAGGAAATTTAACTCTTTCTCAAAGGAAAGAAGCTGAAAACCACATTTATAGGAGAATCAATAGTCCTAACAAATTTTTTTTACTCCGAATTTAGGTAATACCACATTTAAAGTAAAGATGCTGCAAAGTGCAAACCACATTTTTAGGAGAATCAATATATGCAAGCTGATTAGATACACACCATCATACGCCGACCTACTTTCAAGTTTCATCTACCATCTAACATTTTATCTGCAGGATGGTGAGACATAATTAATCAATCCTTCCTTCCAAACCTTTCCACTTATTTGTTGTCTTCAAATATTAAACTAACCTCTGTCAAAAATTTTCATTAATACTATTTCCCATCCATCTTAGAATGTTTATACATCCACGTCCATTCTAAAGTTATATCCAATCTTCAAATAGAATAACCAAAAAGAATGTTTTTGATAAACATGGATTTTTTAAATGACCCTTGACTTGTTTCACCATTTCGACCAATTTAGACTCGCATATAACTTGATTGGTTCGATATGTTTGAGATGAAGCAGAATTTAAATGAATTGATTCGTGCATAATAAAAACGCTAAAGAACTTACAATGGCATGTGGAGCGCGAACGCAGTTAGCATTATAGGAGAACATCAACTCGTGATCCCTGTATTCTAGACCATGCATCCTACATAAATTGAGCCACTGTGGAATTTCAGTTTTGGAATCTGTTCACAGGTCTAAATTGCAGCCAATTCTTATGCAACACATCTTTGTAATTAACCATGTTGGGTGTGAGTGAAAGAAACTGTGTAAATTGGAATGATAATATGCAAACACTGTTTGATTAATTCGAATAATGGGACTGTATTTACAAGACTCTATCTAGACCTATTTATACATTATGAATCAACATGATAGTTGCCTATGAAGCATTGTGTCGATTCATTATAACTAATTAACTGTAAATAACTGCTAACTAATAACTAACTTTCTAAAGGCTGTTTGGGTTAAACTGGTTTGACCCAACCCATTACATTTTAGCCTTTTATAATTCGACCCATAATACTAGAAACATAAATACTACAATTGTTTCTTAACATTCACAGACATTACATAGTTTACATCTCCTCCCTAATGCTTGAATGTTAAAGTTCCATACTGTCTGGTTCTTCTCTTCAAGTGATGATAATAAAATCATCACTACTTGATGTGCTTTCTTGTTCATTTTTATCTGCTGTGTCTTCCATGTTGCAGTCTATCTTAACACCATCCTGTGCAGTCTCTTTTGGAGTTCCTTGCAGTGCACTTCCTATTTCAACACTTATCCCAGCATAGCCTAGTGGTTCCTTTCCTGTAACAGTCCCACTGCCATATCCAACCACTTCACCTTTTGGCCTTTCCTGCTCCTTGGATCTCTGTGCTTCCTCATAGTATATCTTCATCATTCCAACATACTCCTTGTAACATTCTTTGACTGCCTCTTCATCATCCTGTGTTAATCCCATAATCTGTGCAACCCTTTTCCATTTGTTCCCAAATGTGACATTCATGTATCCAACCAAGTTATCCACTAACTTATATAATCCCAACAGATCAATCTTTACCAACCCAATAATTGGTGGCAAATCTCCCAACACATCTTGCTTTAAATACTCTAAATAGAACCATTCTATCATATCTATGAACTTTCTACTCAACACTTCCCAATTTTTATGCACAACTCTGTCTATCTTAATTAAATCTAAGAAAGATACAACTCTAGGGAATGTGTTTACCTTCATTGCATAAAGAGTCCCATTCAAACTGAGATATTCATCATCTATGTAATCTTGAACTTCATCCTTCTCCATTTTGAGATTCTCAATGCCTTTGATCAGTAGGCATTCTTCTCCTGGATCTATGGACTGGAAATAATCATCAAGAAATTTATTATGACTTGATATTATGCTTCCTTCATCATGTTCTGCCATGATACTGTCTTCATGTACTTCCATTGCCTTTGTTTCATCACCAAACATGTACTTCAAACTGCATCTATTGTGACCATATGTCACAATGTACCCTTGATCTTCTAATTGATCTATGCTAAGTACATTTAATGTTATCTCTGGTGTGTAAAGTACATTGGGTATCACCAAACATCCATCCTTTGTGTCCACAGTTGTCTGATTCGCTAAAATTAACACTTATATTTTTCTCCAAGGATTTACAAAGGAAATATGTAAACCCGAGTCGTTTCCCCAACGAAGGTTGAATGGAATTTGTGAAATCAGAATCGTGAAACGTGTCGTGAATAGATATAAAAGAGATTCTTGGATTTATGAACTAAAATTATGAAATATTACTG
Source organism: Artemisia tridentata subsp. tridentata (assembly GCA_021014915.2). Classification (NCBI taxonomy): domain Eukaryota; kingdom Viridiplantae; phylum Streptophyta; class Magnoliopsida; order Asterales; family Asteraceae; genus Artemisia; species Artemisia tridentata. The sequence continues at coordinate 56,246,788 of CP139507.1, forward strand.
GAAACAATTAATATAACTAAGGCAAAGATTAATATAAAACACTTAAGGTCAAAAACGCAAAGAAAACTTAAACACGCACTACTAGAAAAAAGGCCTTTAATGACGCGCATTGCGTGTCATAAAAGGGGTCAGATGACGCGCTTTTTGGTGTCATTGATCGACCCGTCATAAAGCTTTATGACACGCATTTTGCGCGTCATGAATTTATGACACGCTTTTATGACACCCTTTTATGACCCCTTTTTTGCGTGTCATGGGTCAAAAAATTTTAAAAAAAAAATAATTTTTATAAAATTAATAATATCCCCACATTAAATAACAGATAATCTCATAATACAAATAAATACACAAATAGCAAAAAAGCGCATTTCATATATATCAAAACAATGCGTTTCATAATCTAAACGTTTTTATTCAAATATCGTGATAGTTACAATACTGCATCTGCTCCTTCAGCTTGGGTCTGATAACAGTAAGCTAAATCGTAAACATAATCTAAACGTTTTTATGCAAATATCGTGATAGTTACAAGAATGTTAGGATACCCAAATTCTTTGTTCAGACTATTTGCAGCAGCTGTATTGGCTTTCCCGCCACCGTATTTCTTGCTAAAGTCATCCTTGGTTCGCTCGAGAAATGCCATTGGAACTTGTCGGCCAGCAGATTCAGCAGCCACAACACAGTCTGCTTCATGATTCAAAAGCAAACAAATTGAGATAAACTTCATTAACATTCAAAAATCGATTTGTTACACCTTACACGGCGTAGTTCTCAAGAACAGCATAACTAAATTCAACATAACTGTTCTCAAGAGTGATACCTGTACAGAAGCCAACCTTGGGGGGAGCATTAATCCTGCATCATCTCCACGAGTCATTATAATACCACCAACAAATTGAGTGCTTATACAAGAGGTTTGCCACACGTGCTGCCTTTGCCCATTTTCATCAGTAAACTGTATGGACAACGTTTCAAGTTTTAGGGTCAACAGGCGTGAAAGTAGTAATCATTGTGGTTCTTACTTCTTAATAAGCAACTTGATTCTGAAGCAATCTATCCGGAAAGCTAAATCCACACAAAAGATTTTTTTTTTTTTTTTTTAAATCCATCTACATACAAAATTACTCTTTATTTCCCTCTTCTTATACGTATTTCCAAAATATCTCACAATTAAAACGACGGACATGTATTAAATTAGAAAGAAACCTGTGTACTAAATGCACGGGAAAAGTTTTGTCCTAGATTGTGACTAGTTCCAGCCTGCAAGGCCTTACGATCACCCATCATAGCTTCAATTGTATAAGTTCTATATGCTCCAGCAAATGTCTCTACCCTTGATTTTCGACCTGGTATTACAGGTATTGCAGCTTCTTCATACGCAAATTTTGTATAAACATCAATCATCTGCATCGCCTGTGATACGAGCAGCAAAGATCTGTTAGAGATAAGAATCTGAGTTGTATCTTTTTCACATAAACTATATAGATTTAGACGAACCTCTTTTTCTGCTTCCTCTGGAGTAGCATGAGCAGTATGCCCTTCCTGCCATAGAAACTCGAGAGTCCTAATAAAGGGTTTGGTACGCATCTCCCATCTTGACACACGACAGTATGCCCTTCTTGCAGTTGGATTCTTTTTTTAGATATTACAAATAATAAACAAAAATTAATAAAAAATAAAACATTGACACACGACAGTAGACGCCAATAGTATAACTTAGGAAAAAAATCCATATTACCATGCTGCGTGTCAGTGCTTCTTGATGGCCGATTCTGTAAAACATGATAACCGATCCGTGGCAACAATAGAGTATGGTTAGTATAATGTTATAATTTGTGTGTACTGATGTATTGACTGAAAATTTTCAATCCAACCCTGAAGACAAACCTTGATGGTAGTATCCGAGGAGCAGGATACAAGGGTAGTCCCTCCTGCAAGGACCGCATCATTCACCTGTACACCCCAACACATTCCCACATTATTCAAGTCAATATACTCAATTTCTAACCTACTGTAAAGGATTTGGCTCCTCTAGTCCATTACACAAAACCTCATCTCCTTAATAAATGCCTTTTTTGGTCATCAGTCTTAAAAAGCACCTTCACCTTCACCTCTTCGGAGTTATCTTCATGACACATGGACCCGCTTTTATCCTACCGTTTCTTAGCTTTGGTCTAGCCAAATCCATGAGAACCCAACATGGTTTTTCCAGCTTCTGAGTACCACAACGACATATAGGAAATTTGAGCAGTTATATTACACGTCAAGTATCCATTCATCACAAAACAGCAGTAATTTAGAAACCAAATTAACATGACCAGATTGGATTAAAAATATTTATGTAAGATTAGCAGCCTAAAATGTGTTTCTGTATCAGCCTGACCAAACCCGACATCTTTTCAACCCAAATTACACTAAATTCTACTTACAAAATATAGATAGTTGGCTTATTCACATATTGTTAGGACCAGGCCTAACATGGGATTAGCATAATCTGCTGAACTGATTCATGAACAGCAACAAATTCTGGAACCAAATAATTTTTTCCTCAAGTTCATCAACTAATAGTCTTCTTTTAACTCGAGCAAATCTCCGTTTCGCTTGACCAATAACATAGTCTGCAAGAACCACAAAATACATGCTATTTAAGTAAAAGTTGCTAAACCAAACTCGAAAAATTAAAAGTAATCTTACTGTAAAAGTAACCCGAGTATAGCAAAACCGGGCTTCAAGATGAAACCGCAGCAACAAAATGAACCGGTAACATAGTATTTAGGATGACGACCCTGGTTTTTGATCCGCAACAAATTCAAAGTATGTCTTCCGTGAACAACACAATATTAAAACATCATTAAAAAAAAGAAAAAAAAGAAAAAATCCGAAAAAACGCTGAAAAACGGAGGAAAAAAAAAGAGATAAAAACTTACTTGGAAAAATTAACGAATCCCAACCGATAATCCATCCAACCAATTCCGCCCATGAGCAGCTTCAATAAAAACAGAGGAGTGTGGCAGTGAAATGGTGGTGGTGGTCGGCATCTTCAAGAAAGAGAGAAGAGGAGAGGGGTTGTGATGGTGAGAGGTTGATGGTGGGCGGCTGGATTGGGAGAGAAACCCTAGTATTTTTTTGGGGGAAATAAGCTTTTGTCAATAGCGGGAAACAAAAAGAGACACGGAAAGGAAAGAAAGTGTATCCCGTGTTTTAGTTTTTTATGACTCTAATAATTGCGTGTCATAAATCTTTCAAATTGTACAAGTTATGACAGTTTTTTTATGACAAACGCTTTTGCTTGTCAATAAAATGCGTGTGTCATAATTTTGGTGTCATTAAAGGCCTTTTTTCTAGTAGTGACGCGTTAAGATCGGGTAAACCCGTGCTTAAAACGTGAAATCTATGAAATACTAACTCTATGGGCCCAAATCTATTTTTCTTAGATTCTAATTGACAAAATAAAATTTTAGAAAAAAGATTTATATTTTTCTGATTTTTATATTTTTTATTATGAATTAAAAACTGTTTTAAACTAATTAAATTATTAAAAATACTAAAACTGTTAAGAAAAATCTGAAATTTTTTCCAAAATTACTTTATACGATTACAATCCTAGGAAAAATATGAAAAAGGGACCAGCTTATTCTAATAAGCTGTAACAAGCTAAAAAGGTTCGAATAGCTTAAACTGAAAACAAGGTTAAATATATAGGCTATGTAAACTATAACGAAAAAGACCCAAGGGCACTAGTGGTTAAGTGTGTGTGTGTGTTTATCTGAGAGACCAGGGTTCGAGTCCCATGGTGCTGTTTTTGCAATTTTTTTATTATTATTTTTTTTTTTTTTTTTTTTTTTTTTTGTTTTTGTTTTTGTTTTTCTTGTTAAAACTCAATAAGCTAACAAAGATTTAAGACTTTTGTGAAAACTTTTTAACTGAAAATCACTGATAAGTTCAGAATGAGCTTATCTCAACTGATCAGTGGGTTTTTAAAGGTGAAAATAAGCTAAGCTACTACTAGAAAGCTGATAAGCTAGTGTAAGGCTAATAATGGAACTGAAATAAGATGTTTAGACTAGAAATAATCTAAAAGAGCCACAAAAATCAGAATAAGCTATAAACTGAAGAGAATAAGCACTGAACTTAGCTAAAAAGCCATAAGGCTGACTGATGTGCAGGGGAAGAACAGGTCCAAAGGGGGGTTTTTGAGCTTAATAAAAAGCATGAAAACAATAAGCTAGACCCTAAAAAGAAAACACATAAAGAAACAAGCTACCAAAGAACATGTAGAGATCAGCTGACCCAGATTTAGAGTTGATGAGGGCTTATGAGATCTGCTGATAAAAGGGCTTAAGTAGGCTGAGCAGGGCACTAGCAGTCCTTCTAGGGGGCTTTTGAGCTCAAAAAGGCTGGTCTAACAAGCTGGCACAAACCTGAAAAGCATGAAACAGACTTCCCTACTAATCTAACAAGCTAGAAACATGAGATTTAATCATTTATCATTACAAGGAAGCACAACAAAATAAGCTAGAAATCTGATGCAGTCTGCACTATAAGGCTGAACAGACTGCTGCACAAGAAATGGTTAAAACCTTTATAGACCTAATGAAACTGAGCCAAAGTCTGAGAATCAATCAAGCCTATCCTAAGGACCTCAAAGTCAACACAAACAAACACCTAATAAGCCTAAGCTTATTAGCAGCTTATTGACTCAGAACAGACTCCAAAGTTGCTCAAACCAACTCGAATTCAATTAAACCTTCAAACTAACTCAGAAAATTCAGCAAACAACTTAAACACACTAGATTAATGAAGATTAAAAGATGCCAACATGCATATGAACAGTGGAGTCAAATTTTTACCCGTTTTACTTTAATACCAAACAGTCCTTTGTCAAGGGACTGTGATGAGGCTTAAGTTTGCAAAGACCTAACTAAGCATGTATATCTGAAAACAAATCATTAACTAACTATACTGAAACTTAAAAATCACTAATTAACCACAATTAAGCAGTGAAATAAGCTGAATAAGCAGTTTGACTTTATTTGACTTTTGACTATTTTGAAATTTAACAGAATTAAGCAACAATAAACTACCAAATAAGCTTATAAAAGCTTAAATGAGCTTATATGAACAGACATAAGAGCTTTTAAACCTTTAAACAACAATAACTTCGAATCACTGTATTAGCATTAAACTAGAATAACAACTGAATGAAGATTAAACTTAAGATTTCAATAAAACCAAAAGAGAACAATGTTTATAAAAGTTAACTGATACTGAAATGTAGATTACAATAATTTTAGAAAACAGAAATTAAACATGATTTACACTACGAATGGTCTAAAAGCAGGGACCGCCTTCTCTGTGTGCTGAGGAGGACTTTTATAGCCTTCAAAAAGCTCTTCCCATCCTTCTGATCAAATCCCCACCATTGGATTGGCTTAAATCAATCCCAATCATCGGTTGCATTTTTGGCACCAAAACACCACTTGGATAGCCACTGGGTTAGTTAACTTGTGAGGGGTGGGAAAGCATTAAATGTTTTCTTGGACTGTTAGGAGAAGTATAAAGGAAGCTTGAAGGGGGGGTGGTGGATTGTCAGGGGATAAGGTGATGGGATATGGTGGTATTGGGCGGGTAATGGTTTAGAGAAGAAGGTTTTGACCGTAGTCAAACCTGGTATTGGTTTTAATACAAAGAAAATGGGGTTGGGCTGTTGGGTTTATTGGTGTAGGCTGGGTTTAGTTTAGGGATTTGGGTGTTTATTTGAGTCCAGCAATAGTATTAGTAACTTAGGATTGGAATTGGATTCAGTATAAAACTTAGGGACCAATTCTGCCAAGTTTCAAACTTCAGGGACCAATCTTGTATTTTCTAAAAATCATCTCCAAGGGCTATTTGTGTCATTTTGGTATTTTTGGGGGTTGACTGTGACTTTTGTCTTCACTTGATCAAATGCACAACTATTGTCGAGTCGATCCAAAAATGCCCGTTTTTGCTCCGTTTTCAATCCTGTGGTACCTGAAACACATAAAACACAAACCAAGGATATCTGCAATATATATTGGGTGTTTTTGGTCATTTTAGTGTCTTTTATGGGTGTAAAATGATGAGTATTTACACACTCATCCTTTGTGTCCACAATTGTCTCACCCACTCCATAAGAGAAAATGAATTTTTTCTCTTCTTCTTCAATTCCTTCCAACTTGAACCTGTTAATCATCCTTTTGAACAAAGACTTTGTTGGACACATGTGCCTCTTGTATGCACTACTGATATACCATATATTGTCCCGATTTCCTTCATCAGAACCCTCCACTATGTAATCTGTTATTACATGTACCCTTTCAGGGTATTTCAATTTTTCTTCAACTTCTATCACTGGTGTCTTCAACTTTGTTCTTGTCCTTTGCCTTTTGCCTTTGATTTTGAAGCATTGAAAGATACAATTTCTTCTACTTTCTGTTTCAGCATCTCTTTTCCTTCAGGAGATAATCTCTTCTTTTGATTGCTCCATGGTGGCAGTTTGGGGGGAACTTCTCTTTGCAGAAATTTTCTATTGAGAGTCATATGTGCATGCCTTTGAATCGGCTTTCTCCAGGCTTTAGAACATGGGCTCTAATACCAATGTTGGTATCTGTTCACAGGTCTAAATTGCAGCCAATTCTTATGCAACACATCTTTGTAATTAACCATGTTGGGTGTGAGTGAAAGAAACTATGTAAATTGGAATGATAATATGCAAACACTGTTTGATTGATTCGAATAATGGGACTGTATTTACAAGACTCTATCTAGACCTATTTATACATTATGAATCGACATGACAGTTGCCTATGAAGCATTGTGTCGATTCATTATAACTAATTAACTGTAAATAACTGGTAACTAATAACTAACTTTCTAAAGGCTGTTTGGGTTAAACTGGTTTGACCCAACCCATTACATTTTAGCCTTTTATAATTCGACCCATAATACTAGAAATATAAATACTGCAATTGTTTCTTAACATTCACAGACATTACATAGTTTACACACTGTACGTGGAATTTCAGTTGTGCAATTAGTTCTGCACATCAAACTTATATGGTGAAAAGAACAATCGTGGTTATTAGTGAACAACAAATTAAGTAAATTTCCATTCATGGATCACTCATAGGCTCAACACTACAACAAAAGAGAGGATAGACGAGGAGAGTTTTGGCGGGGACGCCCCTGTCCCCGCCGAAAGTCACTAAACGACAAAAACCATGCTGAGCTGGCACAAAGTCTCGCTGACCGTTTACTAATTTTCAACGCAACTTTTCGGCGGGGACATGTCCCCGCCGAAAGTGTTTCCCATATTTGACAAAGTTTGACCAAACTTAGAACGCTTAATTGTTCCCGCGTTTTTTTCCCGCTCCCACTTTCGGCGGGGATTTCGGCGGGGACATGTCCCCGCCAAAAGTAAAGATGTACAGTTCTAGGTTTTTGGCGGTGAGATGTCCCCGCAGAAAGTATTAAGCATTTTCTCTCTAAAAGCTAGCTTTATCCCGCCAATATTTTCTGGCTTTTAGCGGGGACATGTCCCCGCCAAAAGTACTGGCGCCAATTTTTCCCGCCAAGGTTTTACTTATATATAACCTAACCGTGGATGAGGGACCGGCAAAACACAAATAACCAAATCACTAATTCCCACAAAACACACATAACAATGGATGGTTACACGCCGGAAGAAGAGTGGTCAAAGGTTTTATCGTCGATGCTCCTCTTTAATGAAGTTCTTAATGAATATGGCTACGAAATTTATGATGAATATGGTTCTTATAAGAACTGTGCACCGTGGATGAGAGACCGGATTCTGGAATGGCTGAGGAAAAAGCCGTACTACAGAGAGTATTTGGAGGCTGTTGCTGATGATGAAGCTGAAAGCACGTTGGACACCAAACTTGATGATCTGGAAAATAGGGTAACAAATCTCGAAGATACGTTTGAACATATCAAGCAAAGGAAAGCAAGGAAGGGAAAAGATGGTGCAAGTTCTAGCAAAGCGGGAAGTAGCAGCAAAAAAAAATGAATGGGCGATGTTTGTTAATACTTTCTTGCAAGTTCTGGCAAAGCGGGAAGTATCGTGTGTTGTTTCGTTTGAGTTGTTTCGTTTGCTTGTCGAGTTGTTTTGTTTGATCTGTTTCGTTTGCTTGTCAAGTTGTTTCGTTTGAGTCTGTATGAAATGTATGTGGTTGAGAACTCTTGCATGTTTTAAATAAAATGTTTGCCTTCGTGTTTGTTAATTGTGATATTGTTCCTTCAAATAAGCTCATAAACCCAAACACCCTTTCGGTGCAGAAATAAGCAATCCCAAACACCCCTCTTTGGACAGCATAAACCAAACGGCCCTTGTGGGCTGCTGTTAACCAAACAGCATAAACCAAACACCCCTGTTTGGACAGCATAAACCAAACGGCCCTTGTGGGCTGCTGTTAACCAAACAGCGTAAATCAAACGGCCCTGTTTGGACAACATAAACCAAACGGCCCTTGTGGGCTGCTGTTAACCAGCTTCTTTTAACCAAAATGGTCATGGTTGCAACAACAACAACAACATTACATATGAAGATTGTCCATGTCACCTAACAGCTCACGGAGAATTGCAGCCGACTGACATGCATGGTCGGGGTCGTCGGGATTCGTTGTCATTTCAAGTCTTGCCTCCAGCATCCTTACTCTTGTCTCTAGCACCTGCTTTTGTGCCTCCGAGATGCGATCCCTTAAAAAGGGGATGCAAATTAAAAAGTCTAAAAGTGTTTTCAACCACTCACAATGTGACAAGTGTCCACCAACCATTCCCTCCTTTATTTTCTTATTAAATTTGGTTAGGGGGCATTTTGGTCCTTTTAACCCCTTTTTTAATTTCACCCCAAAACTTTAAACGTAAATAACTTTCAAACGATAAACTTTTATGAAAAACCGATTTCACCATAATTTTTAAAAATATAATTCTCTTTAATTTGGTATGCATTATGATATATGAATCGCAACTTTTTTTTTTTCAAATTTTTAAGTAGGTGTTGATTTTCTTGAAATCTTATGCATTTTTAGCTCTAATTTTGCCTAGTTTAAAGGCCGAATTTTGCAAAACTTAAAACATGAAAGTTGTAGCTTTTTGGCCATTCTTTACCCATAAATTTGAATCACTCAAATCCGATATAATATGAGTGAGATATTGCACGTTAAAGATTAACAATAACTGATGAACGTTATCAAAAATAACTGATGAACCAAAACACTTTGAAAAACAACCGACGCTAACTGATGAACCTAAACACTTTGATAAACAACCGACGCTAACTGATGAACCTAAACACTTTGAAACACAACCGAAGCTAACTGATGAACCTAAACACTTTGAAACACAACCGAAGCTAACTGATGAACCAAAACACTTTGGAAAACAACCAACGCTAACTGATGAACCTAAACACTTTGAAACACAACCGAAGCTAACTGATGAACCAAAACACTTTGAAAACTAACCGACGATAACTGATGAACCTAAACACTTTGAAAAACAATCGACGCTAACTGATGAACCTATAACTGATGAACCAATAATTGATGAACCAAAAAAATAACATAACACATGACAATAATTGATGAACCAAAAACACAACACCAGGATAATAATTGATGAACCAAAAAAATAACAGCACAATGACTGATGTACCAAAAAAATAACACAACACAATAACTGATGAACCTATAACTGATGAACCTATAACTGATGAACCAATAACTGATGAACCTATAACTGATGAACCTATAACTGATGAACCTATAACAACACAATAACTGATGAACCAATAACTGATGAACCAATAACTAATGAACCTATAACTTATGAACCAATAATTGATGAACCAAAAAGACATAACACCAGGATAATAATTGATGAACCAAAAAAATTAACAGCACAATAACTGATGAACCAAAAAAATAACAACACAATAACTGATGAACCTATAACTGATGAACCAATAACTGATGAACCAATAACTGATGAACCTATAACTGATGAACAAATAATTGATGAACTATAACTGATGAACCTATAATTGATGAACCTATAACAACACAATAACTGATGAACCAATAACTGATGAACCAATAACTGATGAACATATATATGATGAACCTATAACTGATGAACCTATAACAACACAATAACTGATGAACCAATAACTGATGAACCTATAACTGATGAACCTATAACAACACAATAACTGATGAACCAATAACTGATGAACCAATAACTGATGAACCTATAACTGATGAACCAATAACTGATGAACCTATAACTGATGAACCTATAACAACACAATAACTGATGAACCAATAACTGATGAACCAATAAACTGATGAACCTATAACTGATGAACCTATAACTGATTTAACTAATGAATAACATCAAAGAAAACGCAAACAATAAATATTAATTACATCCAACAAATACACAAATTGACAATCATTTTAACACAAACAAATTTACTTCTAATCAGTCACAACTTGATACTAAATGAAAACATAACTTTGGGTCGAACACTTGAATATAAAGATATGACGACATAAAAGTCCATATGACTCAAAACGTTTGCACGAACACTGGTAAAAATCTTCAGCTGGTTTACACAAGACCTGAAAAAAAAGGAAGTAGTACATACAGTGGCTGAGTACAAAAAACTGATGAACAAAAACTAATGAAAAAAACTGATTAAAAAAAACTGATGAAACAATACCAACAGAATATGGAACAGGTTCATAATCATTATCTGTAAAAAAAATTGATGAACTTAAAAAGATAATTTAATTACAAGTAACTGATGAACCAAAAAACACATACCACAGGCCAAATAATTGATGAATCAAAAAACACATAACAGAGTACAAGTAACTGATGAACCAAAAAACAACACATAACACATGCCAAATAATTGATGAATCAAAAAACAACACATAACACAGCCAAATAACAGATGAAAAAACACATAACACAGGCCAAAAAATTAAACCATGATAATTGATGAACCTCATTCTAATCTATTCTAACAACACATAACACATAACACAGGGCAAATAATTGATGAACCTCATTCTAATCTATTCTAACAAGTTATTCTAATGAATCCGCAACCTACTAATTAAACCATGATAACAAGCAATAACTGATGAACCTCATACTAATCTATTCTAACAAGTTATTCTAATGAATCCGCAAGCTACTAATAAAACCATGATAACAAGCAATAACTGCTGAACCTCATTCTAATCTATTCTAACAAGTTATTCTATCGAATCCGCAACCTACTAACAAGTTATTCTAATGAATCCGCAAGCTACTAATGAATCTTTTGACCAACGCCTAAACATTTAACCACAAATTAGTCAATGTTCAACTTGACGAAATTCTGCTTGAATAATCAATACTTTTATTTTTAACAAAAATCCATTTTTCTTCCCAAGCATCTCTCATCTCATCTCTCTTAACAAAAATTCATTTTTCTCATTTTTATTTTTTAGCTCTTCATATAAAGATCTGTATTTATTTTATCTTTCAGCAAAAATCTGGTTGAAGCATTTCATCGAGCAGTTAGTGTGCATCTTTATATCTATCACATTTCAACAACAGATCTTCTATGTTTACCTGATTATTATGAAGTCGAAAAGTACAAAAAAAAAAGTTTTATTAGTTGGTACCTGATGGTGACGGCGTGATGACGGTGTTGCTGACGGCGTGAAGACGGTGATGGTGACGGAGACGGTGATGTGTTAGATCTGATGATGATGATGATGGTATGAAAGGGGATGAGGAGATCGGGATGTGTTGTGTTAGATCTGATGATGATAGTGGTGGTTGGGAGGGTACTAGGAGAATAAACAATAGAAAGAAAAACCTGATAATAGAAAGAAAAAGAGGGAAGAAGGGGATATAGCGGGAAGGAGGAGAAATTACATAAGTATCCTTGAGGGGAAAAAGGAGGGGGGACACGTGGCAGCACCAAAATACTTTTTAGGCTTTGCAAATTTGTGCTACTTTGCAAATGATCCGGACACTTCTCCCTCTAGCATGTTTATCCTAAGATCTTTTTCATTACAGTTTGAGCACCCTGTTGGTGCAGATCCAGAACCGTGAGATGTTGAAGCAGAAGAGGTTACTCGTAACTGCTCATCAAATTCACTCTTCCACATAAAATATCCACATCCATGATCTTTTTCTCTTGGCTGTCACATAAATAATGTAATTATATGATTGTTTGTATATTTACATAAATAAGAAATGTATAATTGTTCATCTTCGAAAGAGGACATGCATAATATTCCCATCCAAATGTATCTGGTTGATGTGATTTTCTTTTTTTTATATTTTCTGTTCCACGATAACACATAAAAGGATTATATCGCTGCATCTCAGATTTTTGAAATTGGTGTGAAGATAAGAAGTTTGGTGTTATCAGGTGGTAATGGGGGATGAAGGAGGTGATGTTGTTGCTGTTGAAGATAAGAGATTGGGTATGCAAATGAGAGAGAGAGAGAGAGAGAGAGAGAGAGAGAGAGAGAGAGTTTATCATTATTTGCTTTGTGGATAAGAGTTTGGTTTATGTAGATTTGGGTAATATTTTTTGATATTAAAGAGGATAATGTTTATCATTTATTGGCAGGACATGTCCCCGCTAAAAGAATTTACGAAAACAGTATATTTATATTTTTGCGGGGATTTCCCCAAAGAGGTTTAACAACAGTACATTTATAGAGATAGCCTGTACAGTAACTTTTCATTATTACAACTCTGAAAACATATCATTTGCTCATTCGTTTAAACATCTCGTTACACCTATCACAGCTCATTCGTAAACATCTCGTGTAAACATATCATCTCGGTCATTCGTTAAACAACTCGGTATAACCAATCATTGCTCATTCTAAATATCCTTGTCATAACTTTTCATTTTTACATCTCTGTAAACAATATCATCTCGGCTCATTCGTTAAACATCTCGTGTACAACCATATCATCTCGCTCATTCGTTAAACATCTCGTGTACAACCATATCATCTCCGGCTCATTCGTTAAACATCTCGTGTACAACCATATCATCTCGGCTCATTCGTTAAACATCTCTTGTATAACCATATCATTCGGCTCATTCGTTAAACATCTCGTGTACAACCTATATCATCTCGGCTCATTCGTTAACATCTCGTGTACAACCATATCATCTCGGCTCATTCGTTAACATCTCGTGTACAACCATATCATCTCAGGCTCATTCGTTAAACATCTCGTGTACAACCATATCATCTCGGCTCATTCGTATAACATCTCGTGTACAACCATATCATCTCAGCTCATTCGTTAAACATCTCGTGTACAACCATATCATCTCGGCTCATTCGTTAAACATCTCGTGTACAACCATATCATCTCGGCTCATTCGTTAAACATCTCGTGTACAACCATATCATCTCGGCTCATTCGTTAAACATCTCGTGTACAACCATATCATCTCGGCTCATTCGTTAAACATCTCGTGTACAACCCTATCATCTCGGCTCATTCGTTAAACATCTCGTGTACAACCATATCATCTCGGCTCATTCGTTTAACATCTCATGTACAACCATATTATCTCGGCTTATTCGTTTAACATCTTGTGTACAACCGTATCATATCGACTCATTTGTTTAACTTAGTTAAAAATGATGTAAATTAAGTATAAATAACTTAACTTAGTTAAAACTGATGTATGTAATGACTTGAAATCCTACTTTATCATACCCATAACATGTAGATCGAATGGCAAACAAAATAGAAGAGAATATGATGGAGAATAAGAGAAGAATAGATGAGAAATATAGATGAGGATGTGGTGGCAGTAGAGAGGAAGTTTTCCTGGAACTTGGTGTATATTAGATTAGAGAGAATTACAAGAAATACACACACACTCTCTCAAAGCACACTTTGCTAAATGAGAGAGTGAGGCATATATGAGTTGGCTGCCATCAAGCAAGGCTTGATGGGCTTTACATATTGGACTATGATGTGGGCTAGAATGTGTATCACGCTTATACATTTGGACTACTAACATTACTAATACTCCTAGCCCACATATTAACTAACTATTATACATAACACTTTGGTTCTAACTAGCAAATGACCATCACTTCCTAATTAGCATAAATTCAATGCTAACAATCTCCCCCTAAGGGATGGTCATTTGAATGATGCTCCCGTGATTGGTCTTTTGCCTTCAATGTCTAGAACTTTGTGTGTCAATGTATAATAGACTTGATTCATTGTTCCTTCATGCTCTGTGATCTTCAAAGTATTGACTTTGAATGTTCTTGCCTTGATCTACTTCTTCTGATTAGATGCGTCTACGTTGTAGATGATGATGGTGAATGGACTTTCGTCAGTACCTGCATAAGACAGTTAGCAATAAATCGTCCAGCGGCCATCATGTCGTGAGGCAAGATCTAAAGATCTCATTAAGACTCATACAACTTGTATCCTTTTGATGAACACAAGTGTATTGCATAGGAAGTGTTCCTAAGAGATCTTTGATGAATCTCATGTCTCTAGACTCAATTATGTGTGTTTTGGTTTTAGTCGACGGAGGCATGGAGCAGAGTGCCACCTTTTCAATATCAACACATCTCGGAATGAGAGGCCAATAGATTATGTAGTGTTCTCCGTGAGAAATGAAACAAATATCTTTTGAGAGATATCTGAGAGGATAGGAGGGGTGGTGCAAATGCGTCACTGGGTCTATGACGTCTTGTCTTCAATACCAGTATCACCTTAGTGAGTACCGATAGCAGATGTATTGACCCGGTTTCTGACCTAAGTTTTCATGGAGGGCTATTTCTTTTCACCCTTTCAAAAACTTTTCTTTTTCATTCTTCAACCCCTTCTTTCTCCTTTCTCATTATACTCCTTTTTTCAATCTTACATAAGGACTTCTAATTCTAATCTATTGGAATTGTCCTTGGGTAGATCCCTCCGGTTCTGGCGGATCATTGGACATAACCTAACCATAATCACCTTATAACACCATGATTATCCTAGATTTGTTGATCGCATGCCATAAAACCATTTGTGAAAATCTCTCAAAGTGTTTATGAATAAACTCATTTTGTTAATACTTCGAGAGTTTTGCATTTTCTGAAATACTCCCCCTTCACATGTGCATATGAGATTTAAGAAAGAATTGCACATGATGGGTAGAGTTCGCACTTTTTGAACTGATCGATTTTCAATTAATATGACCATTGCGAGACACGTTTACATCACTAGTTAGACTAGCTTGAAGTTATTACCCGTCCCGGTCATATCAAAAGATCATCTCTCGAATTGGTACATTCTACTTAGACAAGTCCTTTGCGAGACACGTTTACATCAATGGATAACCATCTTGAAATTATTACCCGTCCCGGACTAGTCTTTTCGATTGCTGACATTTCTCTTTCGTCAATTCGAGGGTTCATGCTGAGTCTTTTTGAAGAACTCTTTTTGAGATTATATTTTGATCACATTTTAATCACATCTTCTCCCCCTCAAAAATAGCATGCAGTGATATTTTTGATATCAACTGATTAAAATGAAACTTTTTGGAGAGATAGACGGATTTGAGCATGAAATTGGAACATTTTTGTTTTTCTACTCCCCCTTAAACAAAGCATATGGTTAAACATTTTAGTTTAAAAGCAGTTTTAAGGGTTTAGGAGGGAGTTATCTTGAGCACTTTATGAAAGATTTGGAAAAATATTTTTGAAAAATCTTGAAGAAAATGTGCTCAAGATAGAGAAGATTTTGAAAATCTTTGAAGATATGTAAGGAGAAATATCTTCATTTGTTTTTAGGATAAGTGTTAGAAAAAGAAATTGGTTTTGCACAACACTTTCCTTTATTTGAAGTTCGGGTCCGAAACTGAGATGTTCCGAAGCCATTGGGTTAAGCTCGGGTTTCGTACTGAAGTATACGAAAGCCATTAAATTAAGCGCGGGTCCTGAACTGATATGATCAGAAGCCATTTAAGAAAAAAATTGAGAAAACGACATGTTTTGAAAACATTTAAAGAACTCTCGCTCAAGCATCTGTACATGCCCGTATCATTGTTGAATGATATTTCTAAGTACGTACAGAATATTGATTATACGAGAGACATGTCGGAGAAGAATATTTTTGGATTTTTGTGATTTTATATTGTTTTTGTATTTTTTGAAAATTTTCCATTTTTGTATATTCTTTTTGATGTTTTCAAAAAATGTATATGCACAAAGAATGATTAAGTATGAACAAGTAAAAGTGGAGTTAAGAGTGGATATAGACCAGGATTTCCAAATGCGATGTTGGCATAAAGGTCTTCTCTTCCACATTCAGCGAGTGAAATCTCAACACTTTCACAAGTACCTGCATTCACAGAATCCAAAAAAAAAGAATTTGCACAAATAACAGTGTTAGAAGAACATGAATCATCACATTGAGGGTGTCCACTATCAACGGTTGTAGTGGTTTCGACATCCTTATCCTGATGATTTTCACTATTACTTGTTGTGGTGCAGCTATCAAGAATCTTTCCTGTGGGAATCCATCTAAGACCAACTGTTTTAAAAACTTTTCCCGTGGGAATCCACCTAGGGCAAGATCTAGGAGTTGTTTCCTTTTCAGATGCAGCGGAAGTCTCATTATTAGAAACACTACGTCCTGTAGAGATCCACCTAGTTGGTTTCTTCGCCTTTTGCTTTTTATCAACGGGCTTGTTTCTTTTTGGTGTCTTAGTGGATTGAGCCTTAGCTCTTGCATTTGCTTTCTTGATATATTGTGCAACACATGCATCATGATTAGCAGAAACGACACATTTTTGACATGTAGGACAAACAAATTCAACATTTTTGTTTAACACCGCAACCTTAATTTTGTCACTACTGTCATTTTGAACTTGCTTTGTGTTCGAAGAGGAATTTGAGCTCATAGTGTTGGATTCTACGTGAATAACATTTTCTTTTTCGCAACTACTCTTAGATGCAAGCCAATCCCTAGTCTTTAGTTGAATGATCCTAGGTAGTGGTTTACTACTACTAGCAGTGCTTTGTAATGTTGTAGAATTCATCACTCTAGGTTTTGTGCCTAAAATTCCATCTTTTCGAACCTGTGCCTTTTGCCTAGCATTATCTAGGTATTGATTGTGGACCATGTCGTTTGAATCAACAGATTCTTTAACAGTTTTTATGGTCACATTCGTTGAGCTATTCCTAGGGGCACACACATTGGGATTTAGCTTGTTGTCCTTTGAATCTGTATTAGCATTCCTAGACTCTTTTGGATTATCTTTTGCACATTTGTCTAACGCCCTATATGTTTGAGAGGTAGAGGCAGACGCATTAGTGGGACTAATCCTATCAAGGCCAGGCGCTATTACATTCGATTTTTTGTTTTGACAACAGCTTTCCCTTTTTGTTTCTCACAAGGCAAGGGGGTTAATGGTGCAATACCCGTAGTTTCCTCACCCTTTTCTTTTTGACTTTCGAGTTGATACTTCAAAAGATTGATTTGATCTTGCATATTTTTGTAAGAGCGCTCATACGACAATTTGTCATACTTGCATTCTTCCTTTTTTGTATCAAGTTGTTTAAAATATGTGCAATTTTGTTTTTCAAGTTTCAAAAGCGCCTTTTCATATTTTTCAACAATTTGAGAAGTCTCAGCTCGAAGTGTTTCATCATCCTCAACAGAATATGTTTGGAAAATAATGGACATGATATCAGTCGATAGAGCTTCGAAGGAGAGAGAGTCATTTTGCTTTTCCAAAACTTTTATGTGTTCCAAGTATTCATTAGCTTCCTTCACTAAGGATTTGTGATCCTTAACGAATTCTGCAGACTCTTTTAAAAGATTATTTTCCACATTTTGAACAACCGCATAGATTGCAGCAACATGTGGATTAATTTCCTTTTCAAAAATCTTTTTCAGTTCATCCTGAACACCCGAAAACCATTCAAACTTTTGATTGTTTATTTTGGAAGCCACAATACGTTGAAGTTTTTCAATTCTCTGTTTAAGATCGACCAAATATAGTCTAGCTGCACTTGCATCATAAGTGTTTTTAGATGCCATTTGTTCGATGTTAGGCAGATGTTTTGAAACAGCTTTTTGTCTTGTGAAAACCACTGGTTTTTGAAAAAACAGAGGTGACTCCTTTTGAACAAGATGAACCCCAGCAAGTTTGTTAACTTCATTATAGTCAATGGGTTTTATTTCTCTGTTCAATTGTCGCATTTTCTTTCTACTCTCTTCTGACAGCTCAATCGTTTCGCTAGAATCATAACCCGAAGGAGGGTCATGGATAGCATTTATTAAATTACCATTAAAAAGCACATTCTGTTCTTTTTGAGCTTTCTTGAGAATATAAGGGTTTTCATAACCGATAGCCACCTTTTTTAATGTATGTAAAATCGGGTTTGGATCATTTATTAACAAGTTAACTGTTTGTGCAGAATGACCCGTTTTTACAAGCAAATCATCCAACTTTGCAATGGTTTCCTTTTTTTCATTGATCTCTTTAAGAAGATCCTTTTCACGTTTTGAAAACCTTTCATTCAACTCCTTCTTTTCTTTTTCAAGATTGGAATAAGTTGATTTTTGTTTTGAAAGCTGGTTGGTTAGTTCAGAAATTTCCTTGTTAAGAGATTTAATTTGGTTATTCAAATTAACATTTAGAGTGTCAAATTTGATTTGTAAACGTTTCTCTCTTAACTCAGAATCTTTTAATCTAACCTCAAGTTCTGACTGATTTTTGTTATGAAAATCATAAGCTCTTGCATTCACCTTATACCTCTCAAGCTCAGTGGTCAATTTTTCATTCGCGGCTTTAACCTCGCGATTGATCTTTTTGACCTTTTCAATCTCTATTTGACAATTTTGAAGTAATGATTCAAATAGAGCAGGGGTTTCCTCATCATTAGCATCATTTTGTGCAACTTGAACTTCATTAGGATCCATATATGAAGTTTCATAGTTAACATTGCTATTAACTTGCTCCCCCACATATGTATCGAAATTAGGTTCGAGAGGCACAGAATGTGGCTTTTCATGAGCAAACAATGATGGTACCTCATGGAGTGGTTCTGTGTCATAGGACGGAGGAGTTTCAGAATCACTACATGATGTTGTTTGTTGCTGATCAGGCATAGGATCGGAGACTCCAGTGACTTCTGTAGAATTATCATTGATTCTGGTCATAAGCAGGAAGTCGGATTCCTCAGCAGTCAAAGGTATTCCCGAATGTTCCTTGTTGGCTAGCATCAGCATGTACTGGAGCTTTTCTACCTTCGTTATTGCATGAACATTACCAATTCTGCCTATATCACTCCTTTGGATTTCAGATGAAGTCATGAAACAATAATCCTCATTCGGATTGACCCCATTCTGATTCACAAACGGATCTGCTTGGTTTCCCGTATACAACCCTGCATATTGCATTTGATTCCCAATAACATCAACCATTTGACCTTCTTGTCCCAAATATAACTGCGTATTGTCAGTGTACGGTGACTTCCATTGGTTGTTGTTATGTGGTTTGATGTTTAATGCCTTGTATAACGAAGCAAAACCATTTGCCAAAGCAGTTGTGATTTCGTCTTGGTGAGATGCCATTGATGATGACTGGTATGATAAAATAGATACAGGATCTTTGCAACAAAGTAGGAGTTGAGGTTGTTGTTGAAGGCAAAACTTGGTTGTTGTTGTGAAGCTTTGGTTTGTTGTTGATGATCGTTGAAGTTGTAGGTGTGGATGAACGAAGCAAATTTAAATAAAGTTACAAAATTTGATTAGAGTATAATTAAGACAAAGTCAAAAGTTTACAATTTCGACAAAGTTATGTAAATTACAACTTAGATAAAATGACAATTTCTATAGAAATTTCATTTTGACCAAAATTTATATACATTATGGCAAAATGTCAATTTAAATAGAAATATATCAAACTTATATAAATCGGTAATTTATATAAAATCTAACTCTCTTATACAAGAGGGTAGATATCCTTTTGTCGAAGTATTTTACACTCTTATACAAGAGTTAAAATACCGAGTTCACTTTTGAGTTGACGAAATTACGTTCGAATCAAATCCTTAAAAGTTATTTAACTTTGAACTTAATTCACACAAGTACAGGGGCCAAAACTGCCAACTCTGAAAGTTCCCAAAGGCTGCTGGAAAGTACAGGGACTGAAATTGACAAATCTGAAAACTGCTGAAAATCATTCTTTGTCCGATATCGCAGAACCTTTCTTTGTCCGATATCGCAATTGCTGTAAGATATCGGACAGTACTAAATTCCGAAATCTGATAAAACAGAATTGCGATAGATCTTGTCTGAGGCCAAATGCGATAAAATTTTCGCGTTCGAATTGCGATAAGAACTGAAAAACACTCCAACTGCGATAATTTTATCTGAGATGAAATGCGATAAAATTATCTGACTTTGAAATGCGATAAAGTCCAGACTTGAATTGCGATAGAATTTTTCTGCTCAATTGCGATGAAAATGCCCAATTGCGATAAAACGCTGTTTTTCTTGAATTGCGATAGAACCCGCTGTTTGAGGCCAAATGCGATATTTTTGCTTTTTCAACCAGTTTCTTGACTTTTTCCTTACTTTACTTTGAAGCCCACGTGATACCTTATCTACCTGACACCTTTTCACTAACTTTACACACTTCAATAATTCACCTTTCACTAAAATAATCCAAACAAATCTTATGCAAGATTTTGTTAGTAATTCTCGATCAAAAAAACTATGAACAACAAAAATCCAACACAACCAAAAACACAAGATTCAAGTGAAAGGTACTAATCTTATAACCAAGTCACAAACCACGAACAAGCACAAATTTCAAGCTTGTTATGCGTATGAAGTTTAATAAAAACACAAGAAGTAGCGTTTTTTAGAGAAGCAAAAACGTTACCAATGGTGTTTTTGTAAGAGAACACAAAAACAAACCTACCTTGTTGACCGGCTGTTGATACCACTTGTAGTGACTTGAAATCCTACTTTATCATATCATACCCATAACATGTAGATCGAATGGCAAACAAAATAGAAGAGAATATGATGGAGAATAAGAGAAGAATAGATGAGAAATATAGATGAGGATGTGGTGGCAGTAGAGAGGAAGTTTTCCTGGAACTTGGTGTATATTAGATTAGAGAGAATTACAAGAAATACACACACACTCTCTTAAAGCACACATAGCTAAATGAGAGAGTGAGGCATATATGAGTTGGCTGCCATCAAGCAAGGCTTGATGGGCTTTACATATTGGACTATGATGTGGGCTAGAATGTGTATCACGCTTATACATTTGGACTACTAACATTACTAATACTCCTAGCCCACATATTAACTTACTATTATACATAACACTTTGGTTCTAACTAGCAAATGACCATCACTTCCTAATTAGCATAAATTCAATGCTAACAATGTAAATAATTTTAAAAAGTTTTAAATTAATTAAAGATGATTTACAAAAAATTTAAATTAAATTTAAATGATTTAATAGTGATTTAACTTAATTAAAATGTTTTAAAAATAATTTTAAATGATTTAAATTAAGTATAAATGATTTAATTTTATTAGGTAAAAGTGATGTAAATAGTTTTAAAAAGTTTTAAATTAATTAAATATGATTTAGAAAAATTTTAGTTAAATTTAAAAGAATTAATATTGATTTGAGTTAGTTACAATAATATAAAAGAGTTTTTTTTTTTTTTTTTTTTTTTTTTTTTTTTAACTAAAACATTTTCCGCGGGGACATGTCCCCGCTGAAAGATTTCACAAAAAAAATTAATTTTCCCTCGTAGCATTTACTTTATCCCGCCAAACGTTTTGGCGAATAATTACAACTTTTAGCGGGGACGTGTCTCTGCCAAAAAGTTGACTAAAAGCCAAATTTACATTCGGCGGGGACATGTCCCCGCCAAATGTAATCGCTAAAACCTAGCCTCCATATTATCAGATCTCGTTTAACACTTAGTAAAAAAAAACTCATCTGCTTGCTGCTACCATCGCACCATCATCTGCTCGCATCTCCACCACCACTACAGCACCACCATCTCCACCACCACCACAGCACCATCATCTCCACCACAATACACACACACTCGCACCATTTCCACAACCGATGCCCCTCATATAATTCTTTCCTCAACCCCTCTCCTCATTTAATTCTTTCTTTTTCTCATCTCCTTTCTTCCTTGCTCCCTCTCGTTTACAAACCCAGGTGAGTGTGGGTGTTAATTTTTGTTAATTATTGATTTTAATTATTTTTTTTAATTTCTTTATTTTTTGTTATTTGTTAATTTTTGCAATATGTTAACTTGCTATAAACGTGTTTTCTGATTTTTGTTAATTTTTTTAATTTTTTTGTTAATTTTTTTGTACAGTCTGTTGTCGAGACCAAGCCGAGAACCGAAGCCAAGAGCACAACGTGCCTGCTGTCGAGACCACAACCGAGGTTTTCTTTATTTTTATTTATTTATTATTATTTTTTTTTGTTTATGTGTTACTGGGGACATGTCGCGGCCAAAAGTTTATAGTGATTAATTTGTTTTTATGTATTATTTTAGCTAGGCTATAGGGGCTGTTTGGCTTAATTAGTTTATCAGTTAGTATAAACAGATGCACCAGAACCAACTGTCGAGACTAGGGCTGTTTAACTTAGTTTATCAGTTAGTATAAACTGATGCAACAGAACGGAATATATCAGTTAGTATAACTAGGCTATAGGGGTAAACATAAAACGTTGTACCTATAGAAATAACATTACACAAATTATGACAGACCGTGTATCGTTTCAAAATGAACCATACATTCTTGCAACACAAGTCTTTTACCTTGATTTCCCGGGTAAACGTGGTAATTGGAAGGCCGTCCAAGATTCTTATCATCGAAAGATTTGTAACCCGGATATCATCGTGGTAGAAGACAATCAAGATGTTGTACATGACAACAACTCATCACATGTCACACTCTCTGCTGAGTTGGATAACTTGAATTATAACACCATAAATATAGATGTCCAGCCATCGGAAGTTGAGGCACCACCACCACCAATTATCACTGATGTCGACGACGACGATGATATTGATTATGATGACCACGTTCCTCATGATTTAGCATCTGATGATGAAGACCACGTCGATCGTGAAGATGAAGCTAACACTAATAATGACGATTTTTATCTTAGTGATGTGGGAGATTGATCTCAAATTGTAATTTGTTAAGCGACACTTATTTGAATGAAATTGTTATCGAGTTGTTAAATGTGTTTATTTATTTAATTATTTTTTATTATCTTTTTTGGTATATATTGTTATTTATTTGAATGTGTGTATATATATGCGTATATGTGTTTCTTCACTAATTTCTATGTTCTTGTACTAGTACGTTTACAGATGGCAGATATTATAGCTACGAGCCACGGTGGGGATGGAGGTCATGAGCCACCCCATGGTCACGCGAGGAGGCAGGCACTAACTGCGAGCGCAAGAATTTCTCGATTATTTTAATTAAACTTGATCATTATTTGAAATTTATAACTTGTTATTTTATGTCACCATCACTTGAATTTGATTACTTGCAGGGTCTAATTCGAGAGCTCCCAGGCCTACCAAGCCTGGTTCCAAAATGGGCAAAGGCGGGAAGGTGGTTCCTGGTGCCACAAAGAACGCAGCACTACACCAGATGAGGAATGAGACTGGTCGTCCGGTCTCGATCAGATTCGAGAAGAATGTGAAAGGGATGTGGGAGCATATTGGCTCCCACGCTTCGTGGTTCTCGAACTTTGTCAGGACGTTTTTACGGGAATCGATTCCCATGTATTACGATTCGTGGGATAAGGTTCCTGAGACCACGAAGGCAGACATTGATAACCAGCTCCACGTAAGTTTTTTTTATCTTTTATTTTTTTAATTATTGTGTTTATTTATTTTAATTGTGTTTATTTATTTAAATTTGTCTCTTTATTTAAATTTGTATATTTATTTTAATTATATTTTATTGCAGCATTTTTTGATCTCGGCCCCCACCTTGCCGGTCCGAATGGAGACGATATTGTCATTAGTATCGAAGCTTACCTCCAAAAGCAATATGATGACAACAAGTACAGATTCAAAAAGAAAAATTTTACACAGCAAGGTGGGATTCAGAAACTGGACGAGATCAAGGAAAAGCGTCCGGCAAACAAGACGACTGAAGATTGGGAGAAACAGGTAACTGGATCGACACGTACTTTATTATTATTATTATTATTATTATTATTATTATTATTATTATTATTATTATTATTATTATTATTATTATTATTATTATTATTATTATTATTATTATTATTATTATTATTATTATTATTATTATTATTATTATTATTATTATAAATTAATAATAATAATAATAATAATAATAATAATAATAATAATAATAATAATAATAATAATAATAATAATAATAATAATAATAATAATAGTTCATTTATATAATAGTTTTTATTATTTATAATAAGTAGGTGAAGCATTGGTCCGACCCGAAGAAGTTGAGGATCGGGGAGGTCAACAGTAAAAACCGGCTCGCGAACAAGAGTTCTAGCCTTCACGGATCCCACTCCTTAGCTGTCATAGGAGATAACTTCGTAAGACACTTTTTAATCATTTTATTTATATATATAGTATTGGGTGAGTTTTGATTGATTTTATTTATAAACAGTTGAGCCTCCCCACCGACTCCACGGAGCGTAGAGACTTCTGTAGCAAACTGCGAAATTTCCTATAATTAACAACGGTTAATTATATATTAATCTCCGTCATTATTTCTAATCACCATTTTTGCTGGGAAATTTGTAATTTTCTTTATTATATTATTTTAATGTGATCACGTCATCGCATAATTCATCAAATAACGGGACGAACTCAACGCGTATTACAAAAACGTAATTATACACATTTAAATACTACATGGGCCAAAAACAACTTCAGCCCAACCTTTCCTTGGCGTCTACTGTTCATACAGTCCAACAAAAAGCCCAACTTCTAATATTTATTTCATACTCCATTCGAGCAGACTTCATACAAACACCTTTGTTTTCTTTCAATCTTTAAACGCAACATATACGTATTTTTGTACCTCCTATTAGTTCCCCCACCAAGGAACTAGGATGCAAAATATTAGCTTCTAAGACGAACGTTTGATACGTTTAATAGAGGCAAAGTGAATGGTCATCAAACAACCATTCGGTATATATAAATTTTCACAAACTTAACCGTTTTGATCCGGGTTTGTTTTAACCTCATTCTAATGATTGGGTTTGATCATTTGTGAGTTGTTAAGAGTGTTTAACATGGAAGACTTCAAGTTGGCACGTTAAATCCAAATTGTGTACACAAACAAAGTGCTAGTCGGCATATTTGCATATATGTCGACACACTAATTTTTCTCCTCACATTCATACATTCTTAAAGTCTTCATAAGTCAGTAGAATATCTAACATAAGATCCCAACATTCCCTGCCATGAATAGTGGTGTCAAGTGGTAAGAAGCAAAATTCAATATAACCTTATATGTATATACATATTATACGTAAAACTCATTTCTACTTCACCACCTCTCACCCTCATCTTCTTTATGTATTTCTCAGTCTCTTTCACTATTTAGAAAATCCCTAAACGACCAGAAGTGGTAACCTTCTCCTTTGGAAGCTTGATCGAAGATATAAGCTTATATATATAAACGTATATAGTTGATATAGCGACTTGTGGATTTTCTCGTGTGTTCCCTTCATTCACATACGACTCCCTACCACCCTAGAGGTGTTGTAAGTCATCATTGATCCTCTCGAATTCATATCTCTCGTTAAATACTGCCATGCATCATATGTTAATTGTTGATACATAATCTGGCGCGGACTGATTCAACGACTCTCCCTGGGCCGTTAGTCGTCTTCTCGAGCCCTAAGTAGACCTGTATAACAAAGAAAACCCGTTAGGAGTGGACCCGAGGCCGTAGCCCCGGGGTCCACCTCCGACGGTCAAGTTAGTATAGGTGATATAGTGTATCGTAAGTTAGGTTTAGGGTAACCTGTTTGGTCGTAGTGAATAAGGAGATCCTAGCCTTGTATTTATAAGGCATGGATTAGGGTTTAGGCGTAGAATGGGCCGCTGTCTGCGCGGGCCTGGCCCACTTGTCGTGGGTCAGTCCAGACCACACGTCTACAAGCCCCCCAAGTTTAGTATGACATAGTGCGTGGCTATGTTATGCTAGACTTAAGTCCTGTTCGTGGCCGCGTAGGCCCAACCAACTATGACGGCGTGACCATAACGCGCAGCCCAAATGCAACAGTGCGCACTGGGTCTGTGACGCAGTGCGTGATGACCATGTTGGCGCGTCTTTGTTGGCGCGACCTTGTAGGCGCGACCTTGGTTGTGAGAGTCTCACTATAGTGAAGGTGTCCGCGGTGAAGGTGGATCCCATATGCTGCATCCTGGGTAAGGGCGTACATTTTGTACCAGTAGCGGTGCAGCATGGTGCGACAGAAGTGCGTGCTTCTGTGGCAGAAGTGCGCGCTGTGCGCGGAGATGTGCGTTGTACGCAACAAGGATGCGCGCTGTGCGCGACAAAGATGCGCGTTGTGCGCGAACATTACATTCGTCTTTACAACCGACAGAGGACGTCTCCCCTGCGGCAATAGGGTGCGAATATTTAAATCCGTCT
This sequence comes from Artemisia tridentata subsp. tridentata, assembly GCA_021014915.2. Lineage (NCBI taxonomy): Eukaryota > Viridiplantae > Streptophyta > Magnoliopsida > Asterales > Asteraceae > Artemisia > Artemisia tridentata. Next base: position 56,273,578 of record CP139507.1, read on the forward strand.
TTGTACCGGGCTTGCAATACCTCTTACGTACGATCTGCTTCCAAATATACCTGCGTGATGCGTACTCACACAGTGCGTATCCTGGTAGCCCCCAAGTTTGATGGTGCTACTCGTGTAGGAGCATTAAACTTACTTATCCAAATCCTGAAAAACACTTAATGCAAATATTAGAAGTATATGCCGCAAATCGCAACATATAAAACCTAATGAAGTAAAAAAAATTAGCGCGTAGCATATATATAGCACGTAGCATGTAAAATTAACACATAAGAGAAGTAGTAGTGCGAATTACACCTATCGTGAGGTTTTACAAACTACATAAAAGAAAGTGGCACGTAGCTAATCTACGAACGCAGTACGCTCATGATCGTTTTCTTTTTTATTATAATAAAAACAATGGCGCGGATGGATGTACCATGACCGCGACTAATAGTTTCAATTGCACGCACAGACGCAGATGGATGTATCGTGACCACATAGACTCTAACGTTTGTGGATGATCGCAGATGACCACGGCTTTCGTCCAGTGCGCTCATGGCGATTGACTAGCATCGTGGTGCCTGTACGTGACAGTGCGCTCATGGCGCCAGTCTGCGAAGATCTCTATACGCACGGCCTAACGCGGATAGATTTATCGTGACTGCGCTGTTCGCGGCTAAAAGATATAGTAGGTCCGATCGTGCGGACTTAGTGTGGTTATAGGTAAAATCGTGTTTACCATTTTTAAAGATTTACATAAAATCTTTTCAATATTTAAAAGATAACATATCTTAAAAGATATGTACCAAAAGGTTCGGAGATATCTCTTCCAATTTTAGAAAATATTCTAAACCGTAGTCTACACATAGTGTACAATTAAGTCAAAGATACCAATTATTTAATCTCAATATTTGAATCTTAAATATAGAACTTGTTGTACAGTTCATAAAATCTGCATGTGCATTATAGAATCTGATCATAAAGTCGATTGACTTTTTATTATATAAAACCGTTTTGACCATGATAGAATATCATAAAGTCGATTTGACTATTCATGATAGGATCTGAATATTTGAATATCAATGTATCGACCCATGTACTGTACGATTCTAGCATATATGGAATAATAAAGTTACCGGCTTGTGACCACGATGGTTGCTTTCCGGTGGTGCGAGAACACGAAACTTGTCGTGGTCCCACGGATGGCGCCAACTTGTTGATACATAATCTGGCGCGGACTGATTCAACGACTCTCCCTGGGCCGTTAGTCGTCTTCTCGAGCCCTAAGTAGACCTGTATAACAAAGAAAACCCGTTAGGAGTGGACCCGAGGCCGTAGCCCCGGGGTCCACCTCCGACGGTCAAGTTAGTATAGGTGATATAGTGTATCGTAAGTTAGGTTTAGGGTAACCTGTTTGGTCGTAGTGAATAAGGAGATCCTAGCTTTGTATTTATAAGGCATGGATTAGGGTTTAGGCGTAGAATGGGCCGCTGTCTGCGCGGGCCTGGCCCACTTGTCGTGGGTCAGTCCAGACCACTCGTCTACATTAATGATAGTCGAACGTATCTATTTTTCACTTATTTATTTACGTAAGCATATTCGTATAGCACACCAAAAAGTGGCGAGCCTCCATCTTGGAAGGCCTAGGAGTCACCATGCACACTCCTTTCACTTTTATTTCTATGTTTCATGCATCATTCGAATCATATTGAACCATGTCTCAAATTGTATAAAAACTCAACACTTAGAAATATTTCCAAGTCTTTTCTTCAGGATACATGTTCATTCGACCATAAAAACGACCTCATATAAGAAAATTGGACTTAACGACACCTAAGTATTTTTGTACAACCTTATTGACCATACTACAAACTAAATGTTTCGTATTTATAGTTCGTAAATATAATCTCATTTACTAGTTCTAATTCGACCAAAGTAAATCAACTAAATCGTATATAACAAAAACACTTAGAAAATTTCTAAGTCTTTTATAACCAGAAAACTGCTCAGATCGCGACCCAAAAAGACTTTGTAAAACTCAATTCGATTTAACAATGACCCAGTATTTTTACATAACCTATTAGACCATGTTACTAGCTACAAGGTTCGTATAGATAACTTATAAAAATAAGCACATCTAGACCCTTTAAATCGATCAAAGTAAAAATACAAACTCATTTCAGAAACTATAAAAATAATCCGAATTGGGCTTAATTAAAGCCCAATAAGCTATAGCGATTAAACAGTCTAATGAGCCCATGAAATACATTTTTAGAATCACAAAAATAGCTCAAGTCCAGGCCCAAAACTATTTCCATGCCCTCGCCTCCAAACTTCTTCTTGGGCTTTGTTATAATTCGTTAATGGCCCTTTTATATTAAAAATAAGCAAGTCGTGTAATAAGCAGTTGGAATAGACTATAATAAGCCTAATAAACTTATAGAAGTTTTCGGAATATTTTTCCTCATAATTTTTGGACGTTTGGACTAAATTTGCAAACTAGTTACACCTTGACGGACTAAAACTGTCAAATCTTTAAAACAGGGACTGAAACTGTAAAAACAAAATCATTAAGGTAGAAATGGATATATTATTTAATTCCAAGCTCAGAATGCTATATTGGACTAGTAGTGGACTGTAAATACGAATTGTATTTAATAAAGGACTAACGGTGTAACGCTAACACCGTTAGGGTAAAAAGTGTAAAAACTGGAAAAGGACAAGGACCAACATATAATATTTGACATTCTTATTTCTATTTTTCATTTTACGATTTCCCTTCACGTCATTTGCATTTTTGCATATACTTCATTTATTTATTTATAACTTTACGTTAATTATATATATAACGAGATTTTAAACGATTTAACTATACGTTTCGAGGAAATGATATTTTGGGATATTTGACATAAAAAAAAAAGATAATATTATACGTAATATCATTTTTGAACTTTAAGCATTTTAAGCATATCACATTCTCACTCTAACGATCAAATCGTTATTCGTTCTCGTTATCACATCCATCATTCGTATTTGGTCAAATTCTTAGACTTCCTTTATATTCAGGTCACGTGTTAAAGACGTTTCCGTAATCGTTCCCATAATATTACTTGACTTCGAAATTCCATCTTGTCAGATACGCTCAAGGTGAGTCATAGCCCCGTTTTTACTCGTTTATCAAATTTATAAACTCTTTGGGGGAGATACATGTTAAATTACATATTTTTATTTGTGTAAGTACGTTGAAAACTATCATGATTTATTTGGAAATATAACTCATATTTATATGTTGTGAATTACTCTTTGGGAGAATTATATGCTAGTTGTAGCATTATATTGGTTTTTAAGATACACATTCAAGTAACATCGTGAATGTACAGATCATTGTTATATGTCATTTCAAAACTTCAATGGGAATACTTGCTAGAAAAGAGCATAAGTACTTTAAGTTACATCATTACCTTGATATTGCCTAAGTACCCCTACTGCCAGAAAGTCCCTTTATCATGAGCCATTAATCACTTGTTGTGAACGCGAATATAGTGGACAACTTCGAAACCTGTTGAGGCTTGACATCCTATTCCACTAATTACTTGACGGAATGCCTTTGTGGCTAGTCGTATTAGTCGCGATGCACTATATTTGAGAAAAATAGGAATGGCAATCACCAATTACTCGAGGGCATTATTATCCATCATTGACTAGATGTTAATCACCTCCGTTTTACGGTTCATTGTTAATGTTTGCGTGTCATGAGGCTTGGGGTAATATCCATAAGAGATTATGTGTCATCACATATATCTAGATACAGCTGTATTAGTATTTCACCTCACCACATTATAGATCTCAGGTTTAATATCATGGGTTCCACCTCATGTTAGGATTATGATCCAGTACTTGAACTTAACTGAATACATATATGATTTATTTGTGATTATACTCAACATCACTCATTACTTGTTTCATCGCTGTTAGCATTTATTATGGTTATTACTTCGCTTTTGAAATCATTGAATTGAACTATTTATCAGTACTTGAAACTTATTTCGAATATCACTTCACCTCTAAAATTACTAAAAACTGACTGTTTACTCATACTTGAATTTATTTCAAATATTACGATATACACTTGAATTCATTGACATAAATGGTTTTCCATTAAACTCTATGAACTCACCAACCTTTGTGTTGACGCTTTAAGCATGTTTATCTCAGGTAATTAACGGAGCAGGACAAGACACGGAGCAGACATTATATACTCTGATAAATTAAATGGTGTAAAAATCAAATATGTCATTCTTTCTAAAATATCAAACCCTTTCATGGGATTTACAAATCAGATATTTCACCATTTTATCAAAATTATTATTTGAATGACAAATAGCTTTCAAAACGCCTCTTTCGAGCCGTTTTCCATAATTATGACTTCGATCCTCACCATAACACCCTAAATAGTCTTCCGCTGTTATCTCATAAATTAGGGGGTGTTACAACTTCATCGACCTTTACAGGCACAACCATACGAGAGGCGACGTCTTCGAGTCTCCACTGTCCGAGGCTAGATACGAAAGTATAATTTATTTCCAAAAACTCACCCACATTAATGCAATATAATAAATCACGACTTATATATTACTTTTCTTGTTTTTTTGAAACTAAACAGAATGAGATGGTACGGCTGCGGACAGAGAGCACCTCTTCCGGGACGGGTATGACTGACCTGGATATTATGCGCCAGGTGATCGGCAGTAAGCAGCGCGGTCATGTTCCTGGCGTAGGTCCAGTGTTACCGGGCAGTGGTCAGAAGACGACTCTCAGCTCCTCACGAGCTCGTGAGCAGGCCTCCTCGTCCTCGCTGCAGGAGACGGTGCAGAAGCAAGCCCAGGAGTTGTCCACGCGTGGGACACAGATTGATGTTTTGCTGGATTGGGCCAGGAGACAGCCGGGTTTTACCGAGGAGCTAGCGAGAGGCTTGCCGGGGACATCAGGATCCCAAAATGCCTCACAGGGTGAGTCTACACCTACCGGGGAGGGTAGTGGGGGTACTGGGGGTAGTGGGGGTTGTGGGGGTAGTAGGGGTTGTGGGGGTAGTACTGGGGAGACTGTGGAGTAGTGTATGGCTTCTTTGGGTCTGATGGGTCAGTTTATATTTGTTTTAGGGTATTAGACAAATTTGTGTAGATTTAGATGGATTATTATGTGTTTATGTAGTTTATGTGTTAGGATTCACGCTAAATTGTTCCCCGCTAGCTTATGTATAGTTTTTGGACCATTTTGCGGATAGCTAGCTAGCTTATGTATAGTTTTATAGAATATCATGTGATCACGGTTTTTGAACCGTTTTTGGCGAATTTGGATTCATATGATTATGTTTAGCGAATTTGGATAGTTATTGTAAAAACAGGTTCTATGTAAAAACAGGTTCTATGTTTAGCGAAGTTGGCGAATTTGGATTCATATTATTTTTAGCGAATTTGGGTTTGTTGTTGTTGTTGTTGTATGTTTAGCGAATTTGTTGTTGGCGAAGTTGTTGTTGTTATTGTAAAAACAGGTTCTGGCATTGGGTAGATTTTTTCCGGAAAAAATCTGGAAATTACCCATTTTGCAGCAATATGCTGCAAAATGGTTCAGATGCTTTTGGCGGGGACATGTCCCCGCCAAAAGAAATTAACAAAACAATTTAAAGCAACTTTCTGCGGGGACAGGTCCCTGCTAAAACAATTTAACTCAACGGTGGAATACACTTTCGGCGGGGACATGTCCCCGCCAAAATGGTTAATTAATTAATATAACTGCCTGATTAAGGCATTTTTTTATTAATTATTATACGTTTTGGTGGGGACTGTGTCCCCGCCGAAAGTGTTGCCACGCTGGAAAATCTTTAACCATCTAAAAGGCGGTGGGACCCACAAGTCCCCGCCCAAAGTTGATATACGTCCCCGCCGAAAGTATCATCGATGAGCGTTTAGCGGTGGCCTTTATGCGAGGACATGTCCCCGCCGAAAGGTAAAAAAAGTCCCCTCCGAAAGCAGTCAATGTTATAGTGCAAAAAGTCATATCCCTTATGGATAGATTGGATCCGAGATCCAATTTTGGCTTGTAACACTACAAGAATTCAGGCAAACAGCCACGGACAGAATTTGTGGGTAAAAGCCATATTTTCGTGGGTAACATGGTAGTACCCACGGATTACCCACGACTCTCTATAGATGGGTAAAACCTCCGATGCTAATTGTTTGCCCACGATATTGTCATGTTGTGGGTAAGTTTACCCACGTCATTCTTGGTGGGTGATTGTTTTGCATTCATGGGTAAATTGTTTGTGGGATTTTCTAACTCACCACAAAACACCCATAGATATACTCGTGGGTATTGTGTGGGTAACATTGCCCACAAAACTATTCGTGTGTAAAAGTCAAGCGCCCCACAATAACCTTGAATAGAATTAACCACGTATATAGTCGTGTGTAAAAAGCATGAGAAAATTTGCCCATGATAATCCGTGGGAAAAATTACCCACATATGACCGTGTGTAAATGTCATGGGTAAACATGACAGATTTGCCATGAGTATTTTGTGGGTATATTTGTAGCTAAATTACCCACTACTGTTTTGTGAGTAAATTGTGGCTAAATGTTTACGTCATATTATTAATAATGCATGGGTTAATTATATAATTTTATTTTTATATTTAAAATGTGACTAATCTGTAGCATCTATTATAAAAACCGCACACTAAACACAAATATTCTCATAATATAAAGCACACGATAATAAATAGATCATTCGTACATAAGTATTAAGTTTCCTAGTTAAAACAAACCATCATTCTAATGATGTCTCAAAACAAATAAAATAACCTGAAAGAGTAAATTACACCGTTGGTCCCCAAACACTTCTCGATTCTTGTATTCGAAATCGCACTTTTCATATCTTAATGTGTCTTCCCAGGCATTACATACCAGAAGATCCATTAGTTAGCTCCACTACAGTTTTGGAATCTGAACCTGCTTTTCATCACTAGTACCAGCACCCTGTGTAGCCCAGTTGCAGCGTATCTGCCTACTGCCAAGCCACTTCCCTGAAAAATGAGTTGTGGATAAATGACAATAAGCACACCATGAAATAAGAATGTTAGATCAAACACTGCCATTTTAGGAATAAGAACGTTAGAATAATATATCCAAAAAATTGAAATCATGTATATTTAGAAAACAGAAGAGCACGAATTTGACATCCATCCTAAAAAGGTATCAAGGTCAGAAATCAGAAGGGACCCTACTACTTCCATAATGATATAAAAATTCAAAAAAGCATTATAAAAAAGTTTGACCTGTTGGTCCCGAAAAGAAACAAAACCAAAACCTCGTGAATGACCTATTTTTTGACCCCACATAACTGTCGCATCACTAGAAACGAGCAACACAAAAAGAAAAGCATCAATATGCGATAAAACGATAGAGAAAAACTAGTGTGTGACAGAGTTATTAGGTGGGTGCGCGGGTTACTTACGGACAACTAGCATATGCAGAGAAGCATGCAAACAACATAACATATGTAACCTCAGGGCTAAGGTCACCAACGAATATGTTGTAATGACCTATAAACATATATAACGACAATATAAGACTATATTACACTTGGATAATAATAATAAGCAGCAATCAATGTGTAGCCTGCACATACAAAAGAACACCACATAAACAAACCTGAGGTATCCTCCCTCTGCCCGCTGGCATATGCCCAATTAACTTTAATAGGTTGTCCAAACCTGTGAATTAAAACAGCAGGAGTTAAATTGTCTGGTAAGATAGAAGGAAGCACATACCTTAATAAAAAAACACTTACAAATGCCTTCTATTTAGAGACAATATAGCAAGTGCCGCTGATCTGTGATCGAAGTGGTGAATGAATCCATAAGATGACTGCGGAAAAAAAAAAAAAAAAAAAAAAAAAAAAAAAACTTAACTCGCTAATCACAAGTTGAAATAAACATTGCTCTATATATCCCAATCCCGTCTTAGATAATTCATGTTCTTCACGTTAACGCACAGTTTAGGTTTTCTGTGGAGAAGTAGTTACCTTATCTTTTCTTATTAGTTTGCATCCTTCAACCGGACCAGTACTTGCAAAAACCTCTTGAAGAAGCAGTTCAGTCACTTGCATATGAACGTTACCCACATGCCTGCGTTTTCTCAAAATATTAGAAATATACAAGTTGTAAAACACAGGGGCAGATTTAGCTAAATGTACAACAAATGCTTCACGTGTATATACTAGAAATTAATTTCAGAATTCATGTACACTAGACATATGGTAAAGCAAATATCAAAGGTATATGAGTTCAAAGTTCAAACAATATTAATTAACATACTTACAAGATTTTTTGCATGCTCGCGAAATGAGATTGACCCTTTGGTACAAGTTGCGGAACCTTCACCCGTTAGATGATTTTGTGTATTTTTTCCTTGGATCTCCTCGTACTTTCGGTGTTCCCCAATAAGATGTGAAATTCCTCCACGCGTCATTACTCATGAATAAAGTTTTCACATTTTTATCTCTTATGTCTCTCAAGAAATCAGAATAGCGTGATGACACTTTTGAATCCCATGATTTCCTCACGTTTGTCTCAATTTCAAGATCCCATACAAAATGTTTCTAGTTTAAAGGCAGATTATTAGTATTTATTAATGACGAAAAAGGCATATCAAACAATTAGAATCTAATCAACACCTTGAATTCTTCAAAGTAAAAGTTTTTTTGTAGATTGAGACACTTTTATCCATGTGTACCATGCGCCTCATCAATTCTTTCTTTGAATAGCTTGGTAATATGTCGTGAACACTCACTAGAATTGTGAAATTTGTTGCAATGATGAAAAAAATTGAAGTCTCACTATGAAACTATTGCCATACTCAAAATTATAATAAGTAGTACTTACAATACTTTCGAAACACGAATTGGTTTTTTTCCTTCCGGGAGTGATGGATGATGTAAGTTATCAATCACATTTTCATGGGAAGTTTCATTGCTATCACCATTGATAGTTGAATCATTTTGGATATCATTTGATTGTCCTTCACTAAGCATGACTGCATGAGACCTACTCCCCTCGGCCTGCTCCAAGCATTTACCTTCGTCTAGCCATATCTACATAGAAAAATAAGCAACACAGTTTTAGATACCTGATATAAATGTGAAAAATTTAGCAAACTATCAAAGGGAAACAATAAAATAATAACCATGGTTCAAACTGCAATGGTTCATTGACTTCATTCAAACAACATTTCCTATCCATATCGAGTAGTGCAATTCAAGATATCATAGGAATTCGCCCTCCCCACATAACCTGAATAGGGAAAACCTCATTCGTGTACCCATAGTCTATTAAACCACCACCAAATGGCTTAGTGGTAAGGCCCTCGGTTTCCTCACAAGAGGTCAAGGGTTCAAACCTCGCTAGGTGTGTACATTTATGGGTGGCCAGGGAAAGGTCGGATTACCCCGGTGAGGCCGCATAAATCTAAGTCAAAAAGGATCGCCCCCCTAGGTAACCGGGTAACCTAAAAAGGGAATACCTCATCCGCTTACCCGTTTATAGGAATACATCCACAAATGCCATAAACACATACATATGGCATAACAACTTGAAAATCAAGATATTGTAACATTAAACAGAAATTAGAGTTACGAAGTTTAGGTTCTGTACAATCAAATAATGTCCATAACCTTGGAGCGCCGATACCTATCTGGACACTCAGAAAACTAAAAGAAGTGACATAAGATACTTACGTCCATGGCATAGTGAAAAAGATGTGGAGTGGAACTTTTAGTGCCTCTGCAACATGAGTATGACCTAAGCAAGCATAAGTTCATGTCACTTAGCAAATAAATAAAAACAAAATGCTAAAAACATCCAAGCACAAATAAACAATTCCCATGGTATATGTACAGCCATTTTATAGTTCACAAAAGCACAAATTTAATTTTCATATTATAAAGCGTCAATTTCAACACATTTATATGGAAATGGGTCAAACTGGGTTGTATTTGCAAACTAGACAAAGCTAGAAAAGTGTCGGTGATTCGAACTGAACCCATCCAGACCCGTCTCCACCAACCATGGTCAAATAAACAGGATCACTGTTTACCGCAGTGTTTCTTTCTACAATTTACCCCTATATATACTTTCAGCACCGTGTCTCATATAAAATCAAAAAAGATGCCTGGATACGATATAGTCTGAACTTGTAGTTTTGAAAGCATATTGTTTGAAAAGGCTAAATTGATTGAAAAGGATACAATAATGAATTTATATTGTGAGCTACAACAAACAAGAAACAGAGAAAAAGGTCTTACCGTATGCAGGTGGGTTAGCAATTATAACATCTAAATTGAAAGGAACATTTGTATCTGGATCAGGACTAGTGCATGCAGGTAGTAAAGAAAATACAATCTCCTTTATTTGATTCCGCTGAATTTGTATTTCTGAAGGTTCTGATGGCAAAAATCCTTTGTTTTTCACCATGTCTACACAACAAATGCATATCAATACAATTTACCACATCATTACCAGTACAGGTAGCAATTTCAATCTATTTAGTTACAAGTGGGTTGATTTGGGTTATCTTTTATCTCTAGCGGGTAAAATGGGTACAATTTATGACTTAATTAGAACTGAAACGGGTCAAATGGGTCACACGTGTTGAAGGTGACCCGGTGTGCATTTAAATGTTTACAACTTCTTAAATATCATTATAAAAATAAATCCGATTATCATCTTAACAATACAGTTTTTTTATTAGATGATTATATAGTTTTATAATCACATTTAATACACTATTCACTTATGTTGTTTAACGATAAAGGATTAGAAATTGCCGGCGGTTGATTCAGCCCATTTTGATCAGACTAAGAGCTGCCCATTCTCACCCGAACCCTTTTCGACCCGTTACCCAACCCACCAAATAAGTTTAAAATGTACTAAGAGTTATCAATGTATGTATATGGCTCCTTACATCCAGCGAGAACTTTGGGATCACCACCTAGAGGGAAAAATTCCAGCCCATAAGACCTTACAAATTCCTTGAAATTCGAGTGAGTTGCTAATCTCACCCTATGACCATATTCCTGAAAAAGTATAAACAAAATAAACTTATGAAAAACACTTCTCCAATAATCAATTAACACAAAGCACACATTTTTTGCTTCAAAGATAAGGTAGTTAAATAGTATATATTTAACCTGTAAGCGTTTTCCGATGGCAACAAATGGCTGAACATCTCCTCGTGTTCCAACAATAAGCATAACAATTTGCAAAGGAGGGAATTCCGGAATATCAGTTGTATCAAAATCTGCTTCAGTGGTGACAACTTGGGTACCAAAATCCAAGCTTTGTGGCTTTATTTCGTCAGGAATTTCAAATTGCACTGTGCCATCAGCTCGAACACTAGCTAGCCGATTCAACCACTTGAGCTGCATAAAGTACATGTAAAGCATTTAGCATCATCAGATTACTATTGAGAAAATCTATTAAAATAAGTTGTGGACTATAAACAGTAGTGTAGCACATGTTGGGAGAAACAAGCAAATAATAGTTGAGATGCTAATTTGATTTTTGACCCATTTCTTAATATCAGTTTTGTCAATTTGGGTTGCGTTTTATGCCAAAGGTGTTAAAAGTAGCCCAACGTTTATCTTTTGAATGCATACAACCTCCTTAATTGTTATGCATTATAAAGCATAAAAACATTTTACATTTATACAAATAAAATAACTTAAAAGGTGGACAAAAAGAGCATGCAGGTCAACCCAGATTGACCCATGCCGACCGTACTATATATTATCCGTTTAAACCAACTTCATTACCCAACCCGCCCATCCTGCCACCTCTTACAAAATTACACATGCAATTGTGCATCCACAGTCAAGAAAGAATCGAAATAAGAAGCACAAACAAAACTTTGCTTGTCTCTAAGAGTATGAACCTATATCGTCTGCAACTTAACATTACCAAATTTAACACAAGACATTACTTTAAAGTAAAGAGTAAACCTTGAAACTTCAAGTACCTTTCCTAAAGGACGAGTACTTGAGCAAGAAATTGTATTTAGAGTTTTTATTGAATGCATATTTAAGAAACAACACAAGAAGGTCCATTTTTCCCTAATTCCCACTCATGTTAGGGTTTAGAAATCAAAGCAGTGTGTTCAGTGCTCAACACCAGTGGGTTCACAAATGAAATTAGTGGCAAACACAATCAAGATTTATGGGTTCATTGTACCCACACGATTACAATTATCGATGCTAATTCAAAGAACCCTACTAAAACAAAATTTAAAACTAAAAATTTACCCTAATTAACTATAATCATGCAATCAAACTCAATAAATCAAGCACTCTAACATTAAATTAAAAGGTTAATTTAAACTAATTACTACTCCGTATAAATTATGAACTAAAAGAGTGAATGGTGTATTAACATACCTTCTCCTGAAATTCTATTGCATCTCATAAACAGCAACATAAACCTTCTGTTGAAAGAGTCACTGCTGCTCCACGATCCCCACATATCTAAGGCGCCAAATAATTTTACATAAGGCCGCCAAATTTTTTCACTCAATGGTAACCATGGACCATGGTCAATAACTGTATTTCTTTGCTCAAAAAAAATAAAAATAAAAATAACTGTATTTCTTATATGTGATGGTAAAGTACACGGAGTGTTTTGGAAATATAGAGTTCTCTATTTTATTTTTATCTTATTTATTTATTAAGTATTTTTTTAAAAGGGCATCTAACTATATCATAATATAAAACTACAAACTATCTCGCATAGTATGCCTTGAACTCACAAACATTTGATTGAGTAGTTTCTCACACAACAAGAGATACTATTAAGACACAAGCCATTTGGTTGCGTTCCACTTCGACATAACACCACACCTAAACCCCTATAGTTTGATTATTACTTGTTATTGTATTTGTTACTATTATAATTATTAACATTATTATATTCTGAAAACCAAATCTTTAAAGACTTTTTGTTTAACTGAAACATCTTTTATATCATTTTATTTGAGAACCAATGTTTTGATCTTTTAGCCAACTAATTAACGGGATTTAAACTCACCGCTACACGACTCAAATTGGGAAATCCCTCCCTTTTCGTAGGTTACTAAAATACTCGTACTTATAAAGAATACACACATTCATACTTATAAAAGGCAAAGAAATCTATTAAGTATTTTATTAAATAGTTAATTATAATTTATCGCACAAGCTTTCTCGTCCTAGATGACCTTTCATGATGTTGTGAGTGAAAATCACTCCTTTATCATACCACAAACACTATACGAGTTGTATCTAAGATAGAAGAGATAAAGATAAAGATGAGATAAGGTAGAGATGAAAGAAAGAAGAGAATAGAAGTGGTAGCAGTAGTGATATAATGGACAAGTATGTGTAAAACCACAATGATAGAATATTATATTGAGAGAAAGAGATACAAGAGAAGAAACTGATTTGTCAAATTATAGTCCAAGGAATTGCACAAGAAATATGCAAAACCCGAGTCGTTTGTCCCGACAAAGGATGAATGGAATTGTGATTCGGGATCGTGATTCGTGAAGTGAATGGTGAATAAAAGTGAGAATTGGTGATTTTATACTACGAACAATGAAATAACAAATAAAAACAACTAATTAAACTAAGGGAACAACTAAACTAAGCATGCTAATTTAAAAACGCAATTTGAATTTAAAAACGAACGCGACGAATTTTAAAAACGTAAATAAAAAGTGATTATCTAAAATTTAAACCCTAAAAATGCAAAATAATTTTTCCTATATTAAAAATGATAAAAGAAAATTTTTGGAAAAAGAAAAATATTTTTTTGACTTTTTAATAATTTTTTATGAATTAAAAACTAATTAAAACTATTTAAATGATTTAAAAATAGTAAAACAGTTTGGAAAATTCTGAAAATTTCTGAGTAATATTAAAATTGAATAACTAATCAAGGAAAAATAATTTCAGAAAATGAATAAGCTTAAATCAGCAAAACAGCCCAATAAGCAGTTTGAAAATAAGCCAAAAATAAGCAAAACCTATCCAAAAATTCTCAAAAGCTTAGGGATCATGAAATGAACTATTTAAAGCTTAAATCAACTCAGCAAACTCAAAAAAAAACCAAAGAAATAAGTAGATATAATTCTGCACAGCTTATTTTAGGGATAGATTCAACATAGCTTGTGGTCTACTTTGCAGCTAGTAATTAAGCTAATAGAATGCTGATTGATGAAATCCAAAAGTTACTAATGAAAGCCTATATGAAAAGCTATTCTAAAACCAAAGTTGCCCAAAATCCGAGCTCATTTGCTCATTCAGATTAGCTCTAAATCAGATGGTCTAAGGGCAAAAAGGGGTGATGCAAGTCTGCACAGGCCTAGGGGGGATATTGCAGACAGAATTTAAGCTACAAAATAAGCTACTAACTGCAAACTAAGCTAAGAATTAAGAAACCACTACTACTAACTTAAAGCAAACCAATTACCAGGTAATAAGTACAAGTGAATAATGCTGAATCAGACAAAGTAAAAAGCTAATAGGAAAGAGTAATGTGCAGATCAGCACATTCCTTCTGTTGCAGCAGAGGCCTATAATCACCTCAAATTATTTCAAAACTAACTCACTCACTACAAAATCTTAGAATTCCACTTAACAAACTCAAATACACCAAATTACGCTAAAAACTTACATCAAATAAGTTAAGCTTAATGGGCAGCTTAAAGAAGGCAGTTATGCATTTACTAAAGCAACTATGGGACAACAACCTCAAAACTCAGCAAAATTACTTAAAACATAATACCAACACCTTAAAGATACTTAATAAAACCTTTTCTATCTGCAATGGAACAGTAGAACAAGTATTAAGACCAAAACAGAACCTAATCCCAAACTCCCTAGTAACACCTTGCTTTGAAGTTTAAAGTAGAAAAATCATTTTCTAAACTATAAAAATAAACTGCAAATCATTTCAGACTAATTTAAAACAAAAGAAAACAACACCGGTTTAGACCCTGAATAAGCTAGACAAGCAGTTGGCTTATTTAAGCTATTTTGAGAATTTTAAAAGCAATAGGTGAACCAACCAACTAAACCTTATCTAATAAATTTAAAAAGCTGAAAATGGAAACAAAAAGTTGAGAGTCACCTGAATAAGCAGTAACAGAAGAAATAAGCAAATTTGACCAAACTTTTGACTTTCATTAATACTTAAAACTGAATACAGAATTAAAAACTTGAATAGACAAAAGTTTAAATGATTACAATAAGCATAAAATAAGCTCCTACTAAACTATACCTACTCCTAATGCCCTAAAAATCTAACTAGAACCTAACAGCCTCCAATCGTGAATGAAGAGGGGTATTTATAGGCTTCCCAGGAACCTTCCAGCACTCTCTTCGATCAATATCAACCATTAGATCCAAGCTTGCTCTCCACGCTTTGATCTTGGCCCTTGGATTAGATTGTGTGAGGTGGCATCTCCAATAAGTAAGCTCCACGTGTCCCTGGCAGTGTCAGATGCTTCCAGAATGTCCCAATCACGAGGTAATTATGAATGGGATGAGGTAATTTTAAGGTTGCAGTAATTAGGGTTCGTATGGTGAAATTTTGGGGATAATTTTGGCGCGTGTGTGTGAGTGTGTGTGTTTTATTTAGATTTTGACCGGGTGTGGGTTTGTGTGTATAGCGGGTTGTGGTTCGGGTCACGGGATTGGGTAAATGATTTAATAAAGTGGGCTTGTTATCTTTGGGCTTTGTGGGATTTGTAAAGTGGTTTGGATTTTGTATTTTGGTTTTGGATTTAAGAAATGAAATCCGGATAGGTTATGTGATAAGGGTTAAATTTGTTTTGTGTAAAATGAAAATGATAAGGACCTTTAGTGTAAATTTCTGAAATCTCAAGGACTGATTTTGTCATTTCTCCACAATAAATCCAAGGGCTCAATTTGTTATTTGATGATTCTTCAAGGGTAAACTTTGACTTTTTGCATTCCGGCTTCGGCTAAAAATAACACTTCCATATCTCGTGCTCGGTTTCTCGGTCTTTGCCTGATTTTTGTCCTCTTTTCTCGATATCCGTCCCTGCACAATCATAAACACAAAAACACGAAATATTTGGCATAATTGGTTAGTTTTTGGTCTATTTGGTCCGGTTTTGGTCAAGAAAAGGTATGTGTTTAAGCACATACCAAATTCCCCCAGACTAAGCTATTGCAATGTCCTCATGCAATGTCATAAAAACACGTTTTTGGATCCAAAAATTTCTAATCTCTTTTTATTAACTTTGAGAAGTAGCAAAATTTTCAAAAGAGATTAAGAAATCTTAAGTTCTAAAAACTCCCCGATTTTTCCTTTTATTCTATTTTTGTATTTTCCTCATAATCATGTGACGGCTTTGTTGACAATCATTATCTCACGATAACTTTTAGGATCAACGAGTAGGAAACACGACTCATAAAGAAGTGACCATACGGATAAAATTCGTCGTCCCTGATTTTTCACGAGCCCCCAAACTAAGCTTAAAAACGAAATCATTGTCATTTACAAGTTAGATTGCCAACACTACTCAGAAAGCTAATTGTGAACTCTTTGCTCCCAAATTCCTATTTTCCTCTATTTATTTTATTTTTGGTGAGAAATGAATTTCTTCAAATTCTCGTTTCGATAATTTTTAAACCGATAAAGATACCTAGTTTAGACGCTAAGTAGTTTCCAAACCTTCCCTCGAAAACCGTTGCATACAAAAATGAGGTCCACATCAAGGTCTCTGATTTAACACGATTTTGAGGATATCCCTTTTATATACGACTGAAACAACTCATCTACGAGTCCAGAGACAGAAGCTTTTATTAGGATACCCCCGGAGTCGAAGTTTGGCATTTTTAAACATTATTAAGCACATATTATTATTGATCCTTGGCCCTTTATAACAATCACAACATCGGCTGCGAACCGGCAAGATGTGATAGTCTATTATGACCTTGGAATTTTTCCTCTGCCTTTATTAGAAGTCTACAACATCGGCTGCGAACCGGAAAGATGTAGAAAACTTTTTATGGCTTTGGATTATTATTATACATTATTATATTCATTTATTAATTATTTGCCAAACCCCAAGTCCTACGGCTTTTATAACAATCCCAACATCGGTTGTGAGCCGGCAAGATGGAATAGTCTATTACACCGTAACACTGGCAGTACCTTGATGTGTATCCAACTTTCATAAGTAAGAATTTTCTAAGGAGGAAATAAAAACTAATTATCGCCAAAACCAAAATACCTTTAATTATTCCTAGATTTCTATTTTTTTAGTGAAACAAGCTTATGGGAACAAAAAGCCACAAGTAACTTTGATGAGCTCTAAAGAGATCCAACTACTCCACGTTTAGCAATTCTAACTTATAAACAACTCTATCATTTCTCGTTCTTCGCAAATTTAAAATCTTAAATAATAAGATCCGCGAATGCTTAGCCTTATAATCAAGCCATGCATATATAAAGTCAAATACGGGAACTTGCAAACTCTTAAAAAGAATTCGCGTTTTCTAGCTCCTTGTATAAAAGACTAGCACGAGCTTATAGATTATAAATGGTTATGGGGACAAGCTAGGGCTCAACACGCCCGGTCAAGTCAGAATTTTATTCCTACTCTCACCAGCGGAAAGTTAACAAAAATTTCAAAATTTATTATATTTTTGCAAAAAATTTTAAATTTTTCTCATTTTTTTGAATTTTTTTTTCAATTTTGGAGGAAAAACGGGGTTGCATGAGAAAACGGCAAAAATGCAAGGCAAAAATCAAATCGCAAGATTACCCCCCCAGACTAAAACGAGACATTGTCCTCAATGTCTTAAAGGTAAGGGCTCTCCTACATAAACCTAAGGCCGTTTATTAATTATGCCAAAAGATATATGTAAAACGATAAGATTTAGGATATCGGATAAGCAGCGAATGATGAATACTCGAGTGGCGTGAAGCAAACCACGAGCACGAGAGTCTTCAATCATCGGGCAAATCCTGGACATATCACAGAAAAGACGAAACACAAGATATGGAAGAGGAGACCTCTTCACGTCACTTATTAGAAATAAGAAAAGAAGATAGAAGGATAAGCATGGGGTGCCTCCCACGAAGCGCTTGTTTTTGTTAACCGAGTCACATGAGCTTGACTCGACCCCGAATTTATTTGTCCTTGGGGGAGCATGTGGAAGAAATAATCTCAATCGGACTTTCGTTCAAGATGTTTGGATAAACATTGAAGCACACGAAAGTTCCACTCCGATTGAGATACCCACGGCTAAAAAGAAGGAGAGATGCCGGGGTCAAAGATGGTATCTTCACTCCCGAAGGAGTGAAAGATAGGAGAAGTCACCGTATAGGTGAAGAAGGGGAGAAAGATCATAATCAGAATGGGAATCCATTCTTCATCATTAGAGCTCTGAAAAACCTCGGGAGGGAGGGTCGGGATGATAATAAAACTCTTAGGAGAGAGTACATCTCCCCCCGGGTCAGGATCTTCTTCAATAACAAAGTAATCATACTCCGGAGGAGGTATGATATGAGTGAGTTCATCGGAGAACTCCTCATGAAGAGATTCAAGAATACGAGGAGAATCTGTGAGTTCCGGTATGGGCTCATCAAGATTAGAAAGAAGATCCTCCTCGCCCTCAACGTCCTCTAACCCTCCATCGAAAAGAGGATTAACTTTGCAAGAAGTATACTCATTATTGAATTCAAAAAGAGGGTTAGAGAAAATTCCGGAAGTAATCTCGGAAACGTCAAGGGAATCTCCATAAGATTGAAAATCACTTTCATCGTCGGAATCGGAGAACATCTCATCATTATCATTAGCGGACTCATCAACAACTTCATTGCTCATCGGAGGGAGGGAAGATAATGGTTCTTCATTCAATAACCTTTCAAGGAAACGAATATCTCCCTCCGAATCAAAAGTAGAGTCATCAACCATCGTCGAATCGGAATTATTATTAGCAAGAGAAGTATCGACCTCTTCCAAAACGGAGTCACTTTCCTCAACCGGTGTGAGGGAAGGATGGGAAGAGTCGGGGAGGATAGATTCAGAAGACAGAGTGGGATTGCCACTCGAAGAGTCATTGATGTCATGTTTACAATATAAAGCTATTATAATCCGCCTCTGCTCCTCAAATAACAATTCTTCCATGCTTTTCGTTCCATCATCTTCGACGGTTGTGGTAAAAAATGATGAAGAATTATAATAAGAATTAAACATGAGAGGGAGAAAGAGATAGAATTATACGGTTTAGAGGGTTAAAGAAGAAGAATCAAATGGATGAGAGGATGAGAAGATTATTTTTGGATTTTTATTTAAATTTTAGAAACATGGAAAATCACAAAAGAAAAATGGAAAATAAATTTTGAAGAGAAAATCTTTTTGGGTTTTATATAAAAATATTTACAAATGAAAAACGATAACTTCACGGGGAAGGGTCTTCAAAACACGAATCGAAAAACGGAATCACGAACTCACTTCAACCTTCCCCGGCAGCGGCGCCAAAAACTGATTTGTCAAATTATAGTCCAAGGAATTGCACAGGAAATATGCAAAACCCGAGTCGTTTGTCCCGACGAAGGATGAATGGAATTGTGATTCGGGATCGTGATTCGTGTAGTGAATGGTGAATAAGAGTGATGATTGGTGATTTTATACTACGAACAATGAAATAACAAATAAAAACAACTAATTAAACTAAGGGAACAACTAAACTAAGCATGCTAATTTAAAAACGCAATTTGAATTTAAAAACGAACGCGACGAATTTTAAAAACGTAAATAAAAAGTGATTTTCTAAAATTTAAACCCTAAAAATGCAAAATAATTTTTCCTATATTAAAAATGATAAAAGAAAATTTTTGGAAAAAGAAAAATATTTTTTTGACTTTTTAATAATTTTTTATGAATTAAAAACTAATTAAAACTATTTAAATGATTTAAAAATAGTAAAACAGTTTGGAAAATTCTGAAAATTTCTGAGTAATATTAAAATTGAATAACTAATCAAGGAAAAATAATTTCAGAAAATGAATAAGCTTAAATCAGCAAAACAGCCTAATAAGCAGTTTGAAAATAAGCCAAAAATAAGCAAAACCTATCCAAAAATTCTCAAAAGCTTAGGGATCATGCAATGAACTATTTAAAGCTTAAATCAACTCAGCAAACTCAAAAAAAAAAAAAAAAAACAAAGAAATAAGTAGATATAATTCTGCACAGCTTATTTTAGGGATAGATTCAACATAGCTTGTGGTCTACTTTGCAGCTAGTAATTAAGCTAATAGAATGCTGATTGATGAAATCCAAAAGTTACTAATGAAAGCCTATATGAAAAGCTATTCTAAAACCAAAGTTGCCCAAAATCCGTGCTCATTTGCTCATTCAGATTAGCTCTAAATCAGATGGTCTAAGGGCAAAAAGGGGTTATGCAAGTCTGCACAGGCCTAGGGGGGATATTGCAGACATAATTTAAGCTACAAAATAAGCTACTAACTGCAAACTAAGCTAAGAATTAAGAAACCACTACTACTAACTTAAAGCAAACCAATTACCAGGTAATAAGTACAAGTGAATAATGCTGAATCAGACAAAGTAAAAAGCTAATAGGAAAGAGTAATGTGCAGATCAGCACATTCCTTCTGTTGCAGCAGAGGCCTATAATCACCTCAAATTATTTCAAAACTAACTAACTCACTACAAAATCTTAGAATTCCACTTAACAAACTCAAATACACCAAATTATGCTAAAAACTTACATCAAATAAGTTAAGCTTAATGGGCAGCTTAATGAAGGCAGTTATGCATTTACTAAAGCAACTATGGGACAACAACCTCAAAACTCAACAAAATTACTTAAAACATAATACCAACACCTTAAAGATACTTAATAAAACCTATTCTATCTGCAATGGAACAGTAGAACAAGTATTAAGACCAAAACAGAACCTAATCCCAAACTCCCTAGTAACACCTTGCTTTGAAGTTTAAAGTAGAAAAATCATTTTCTAAACTATAAAAATAAACTGCAAATCATTTCAGACTAATTTAAAACAAAAGAAAACAACACCAGTTTAGACCCTGAATAAGCTAGATAAGCAGTTGGCTTATTTAAGCTATTTTGAGAATTTTAAAAGCAATAGGTGAACCAACCAACTAAACCTTATCTAATAAATTTAAAAAGCTGAAAATGGAAACAAAAAGTTGAGAGTCACCTGAATAAGCAGTAACAGAAGAAATAAGCAAATTTGACCAAACTTTTGACTTTCATTAATACTTAAAACTGAATACAGAATTAAAAACTTGAATAGACAAAAGTTTAAATGATTACAATAAGCATAAAATAAGCTCCTACTAAACTATACCTACTCCTAATGCCCTAAAAATCTAACTAGAACCTAACAGCCTCCAATCGTGAATGAAGAGGGGTATTTATAGGCTTCCCATGAACCTTCCAGCACTCTCTTCGATCAATATCAACCATTAGATCCAAGCTTGCTCTCCACGCTTTGATCTTGGCCCTTGGATTAGATTGTGTGAGGTGGCATCTCCAATAAGTAAGCTCCACGTGTCCCTGGCAGTGTCAGATGCTTCCAGAATGTCCCAATCATGAGGTAATTATGAATGGGATGAGGTAATTTTAAGGTTGCAGTAATTAGGGTTCGTATGGTGAAATTTTGGGGATAATTTTGGCGTGTGTGTGTGAGTGTGTGTGTTTTATTTAGATTTTGACCGGGTGTGGGTTTGTGTGTATAGCAGGTTGTGGTTCGGGTCACGGGATTGGGTAAATGATTTAATAAAGTGGGCTTGTTATCTTTGGGCTTTGTGGGATTTGTAAAGTGGTTTGGATTTTGTATTTTGGTTTTGGATTTAAGAAATGAAATCCAGATAGGTTATGTGATAAGGGTTAAATTTGTTTTGTATAAAATGAAAATGATAAGGACCTTTAGTGTAAATTTCTGAAATCTCAAGGACTGATTTTGTCATTTCTCCACAATAAATCCAAGGGCTCAATTTGTCATTTGATGATTCTTCAAGGGTTGACTTTGACTTTTTGCATTCCGGCTTCGGCTAAAAATAACACTTCCATATCTCGTGCTCGGTTTCCCGGTCTTTGCCTGATTTTTGTCCTCTTTTCTCGATATCCGTCCCTGCACAATCATAAACACAAAAACACGAAATATTTGGCATAATTGGTTAGTTTTTGGTCTATTTGGTCTGATTTTGGTCAAGAAAAGGTATGTGTTTAAGCACATACCACACACACTCCCACCTTATCTCACTAAAGCACACATTACATATGTGGCGGGAGGGTGAAGATATAGCAACCTAGCCATGACCAAAGGGCCTTTGGTGGGCTCTTGTGTGGGCTATTGTGTGTATTACACTTATACAATGATATTACTAACATAACTAATACCACTAAACTCAGATAATTGCTCATTGCAAAATACCCACACAAATGATAAGATGGGTAAAGTCATGGGTATATATTCACCCACAAAATACCCACATTAACTTACCCACCGATAAAAATGATATTTGTATTTCGTGGGTAAATAACGTTTACCCATTAAATTACCCACAAAAATAGCCACAAGAACTCACGATGTGGGTAATATGTGGGGAATGTTTTGGCGCCAATTATTTTCCCACTAAATTACCCACAAATATATTTATGTGGCTATTTGTGTGGGTAAATCCGTGGGAAATTCGAGGGAAAACAAAATTGACTTTGAAAGTCACTGATCGTGGGTAACGGGTGGGAATTAGGTGGGTAAATTCCCTCCAAAGGATGAGCGTGGGTAATTTTCGTGGGTATTCCATCAGATTCTTGTAGTGTAAGAACTTGTAACATGTTGTGAACTTCCTCTAGCATCTTGTTAGAGTTTTTATATTTATATATATTCACATTCTGCTGTTCAAAAAAAAAAAAAAAAAAAATTTCCAAAACCCCAAACACAATTTAAGTGAATGAATATCTCAAACCTTTCAAGTGTTTATTTATAATACAGGGCGTTTATTCCCCTCTAGGTGAGATCAGCATTATTCACAAATTCTCTAAATATCAAATGAACAAATCTCCACCACTCACTTTTTCATCAAATTAAAAAAAACTCACTTCTATCACTTCATTTAAAAATTAAATATCTCACAAACCATTAATCATTACGTGAAACTAATCATACCATCACGATCTCTCATCTTTCTATTGATGGGGACTTTTATATATTTTCGACAAATTCTTTTTACAAATTTTTGTTTGGTATTGAAATTTACACACTACAAAATCAAATGTGATTTGTCAAATTTCAGAGATTAGAGCAGAATAACCCCGTAACGGCGGGGAAGGCTTTCGCCTCGAATCCAAACGATTTCTCGTCTTTTCTTAAGAGATTTCTTAAGAATTGATTCCTTCTCCCCATATCACTCATTCACATGCCATCTCATTGTTCACCCGGAAAATATTCTTGTTTAAGACAGATCGCTTCCCTCAGTCAGCGGGAGGCATAGTCGATGTACGTACCCTTAAAGCTAAACCCTAGCCAGTAACCGCTAAAAACCCTAACCGATAATCTCATAAAAACCTTAACCCTTAAACCCTAACTCCTAAAAACCCTAATCCATAAAAAGCTTAACCTCTAAAAAATCGTAACCCCTAAAATAGCTTAAAACCTCTAAAAACCCTAAAACCAAAAAAACGCTCCTAACCACTGAAAACTAATGTCACAAATAAGATAATACATGACACACAGTGATCATATTATTCTAATGTCAAAAACAAGATAATACATGTCACACAGTGATAATATTTTTCGCCATTAACTTTTAAAAATTTAGCAACCAACATTTTTCGCCATCAACTTTTTAAAAATTAGGGACCAGTAATTTCGTCACTTTTTTATACAAGAAAATATCCCACATGTATAGTGACCAAAATTAGTGACCACTTTTGAGCTTGGTCACTAACTGTTTACGGACGACCAAATTTTAGTGTCCGTGTATTATTTGGTCACTGATATTGCCTAAATACTGACAAAAAAAGTCGTCACTAAAGGCTCTTTGTCTTAATGTCTTGTAATGTTGACTTACAAAGGAGACGTTTAAAAAGTCTTCTTTTACCTATTGTTTCTTAGATTGGATGACAAGGCTTCTAATGTCAATAACTTTTGCTAACCAGATAGTGGGTCGACCCATTATGAGACTTAAAAGAAGCAGGCTCAGGCCTGTTGTTGTTTTCCTTTCAGAAATGATAGTTTAGCTGTATAATTTTGGGCATTTAAGTTTATGCGTAATACATCATACACGTAAAAACTACGGAATAAATTGGTAGAAATAGTATTTTCTCGATGATGATCCATTATGTTTTCCTCCTGTTATTCTGGTCTTAGTTACCAGTGCTACGTATGCGCATTTTGCGTTTATCACTTATCAGCCGTCCTGATAGTTGCTATTGATGCACATTATGTTTTCACTACCGTTATTAAATGTTTATGCAGCGAACAACACATAACATAAGTAGGGCCGTTCAAAGCGCTCGCCGCTCGTTCGGAAATTGCTCGAAAATTGCTCGCTCAATTGTAAACGAGCCGCTCCGCTCGGTTCGGTTTGTAAACGAGCCAAGCATGAGCAAAAGTCTGCTCGGCTCGGATCGGCTCGAATATTTTTATTATATATAAATATATTATATATATTATATATGTATGTATTTATATAAATATAAATTTATCTTGTAATTATCATTCTATTGGATTTATGGATTAACATTTTTGTATTTAGCCCAAATAACCCTTAGCCCAATTAAAAGTCCATCCAAAATCCAAAGACGTACACGTACACACTATCCGTTAGTGTTTTTTTTTAACGCATACTCGATAAGATAATAGTTGAATGTTTTAAATATAAAATAACATAAAACTATATGCAAATTAGTTATTTCAACTCAAATGAT
Source organism: Artemisia tridentata subsp. tridentata (assembly GCA_021014915.2). Lineage (NCBI taxonomy): Eukaryota > Viridiplantae > Streptophyta > Magnoliopsida > Asterales > Asteraceae > Artemisia > Artemisia tridentata. The sequence goes on from CP139507.1 coordinate 56,298,604, forward strand.
ACTTTAAGTAGCTTTTAAAATAAAAGTTAATGGTCAAAAGCTTTTAAAACTAAGCTTTCGAAAATCGAACTCTAAAAACATAAACTCCTCCTGAAGTCTGAAACACACCCTTATACATGATTTTTTATATATTTGCTAAGCAAGATAATTGCTAGTTTCTGAAATCGTCAATCTTTTTAGTTACGTTTTTAAACAAAAGTGTGTATTTTATCATTTTAGTCATGATATAATTCGAAGTCTTTGTACTAAATTTTAAACCAAGCGAGTTCGAGCCGAGCCGAGCTGCTCGGTTTTAAACCAAGCGAGCTCGAGCAATGGTTTTCTGCTCGTTTCATTAAGTTCGAACCGAGCCGAGCTGCTCGGTTTCAATTCTAGCCGAGTTCGAGCAGACCCTCGCTCGGTTCGGCTCGGCTCGTGAACAGCCCTACACATAACATAAGAAGTGGTTTATAAACATTGCGTTGTGATAACACAAAATTAACCAAAGTTATTGCATTAGATAACACAAAATGCTCATTGGTAATTGTATCAGAATAAAAGACTTTACTAAAAATTAGCGCCACTGGCTTTTGCTGTGAGTGTGACTATTACTCATTCTATACCTAATACTTAATACCGTGAGAAAATGAGAAATATCAAGATTTGCTGATACGGAATCTGTATAGTTGTGTATAAACATAACCTATCTATCCTGATCTCGCAACAATATCTCCATGGAACACTACCATTGATCTAAGGCTAAACGGATTGGATAGATTTCCTTCGTGAGTGACTAAGTCACAAGGGTGACTTCCACGCAGCAAGAACCAAGTCACGCCCAAACATGTTTAATTTGGTGAGTTACTCACCGATCACTTTTCACTGACAAAGTAAAAAAGTATTTGTTTTTTATTTATATTGGGAGTGTGTGTGAGGTATTTAGTGAGGTATATTTTTATAAAGGTGAGTGGGAGTGACCACTACGGATGTATGGTGAGTGAAAATAAGAGGAGAGAGAAAGTTGAGGTAGCGGTGAGATGACAATGAGTAAGTTCAAACCACTACTTATAGTCTAAGCGTTTCTTCTCATTGAATACAAAATGCTGAATAATAACACAAAGAACATAGGCAGCATATGTACTTTTTTCAGCTAAGATGTACCATGTGATATGTAGGTTGTGCATCTTGTTCTGATATGACTACAAAACATAATAGACAATCAAATCCGTTGTGACAGATCGCAATACATACCTTAACATCCATTTCGTAGCAATACCCTACTTTAACTAAACCATAAGCAACATAACCAAAACCATAAACCCAACTCGCAAAACAGACAACCCTAAACCTCTAAAACCCGCGGAGACAACAACCCTGATGTCATCGACAACTGGCCCACATAAAGAGCTCATATCATCACTTCTAGTGTTGTAATACACACTATAGAATGCCACACGTGTCTTCTCAGCCTTAGCAGTGAAATTAACATTAGCTGTTTGGAACGTTGAATTACCATTTGGTGTGTAATGTACATTTTCAGCTTGGTCACCCGCAAAGGCCATAACTGCTAACGGTTGCTTGCACATGTCTCCTGCATGGCCTAGTGAAAATGACATTGTGTAAGGCTTGTTTGGTTTTGTTGTTACCATTTGTGAGATTATGCCTTCTTTACCCGAAAGTAGTTCTAAGGCACGTTTGCCACCGGGGACTGAGAAGTGGTATGAGTCGATGTAACGAACGGCTCGGTTAGACTCGACTATCCAACCCGGTAGTGATGAAGTTTCTTCGTCAAGGTTGGTTGGGAGCAAGACTCCTAAAGAAGCATTTCTAAACATCCATGGACCTTCTTCAAAATCACCATTTAATACTGCATTATCTGTAACAATGAAAACAGACACATGAATAACTTTAGTTAACTCGAATCTAATCATATTTAAACTTGTTAACTTATTTCAAAATGAAGATTTAGTTTAGTCTAAAGGATCGAAAGCAGCAACATAACTGACCACTTTTGACCCATGTAAACTAAAATCTATTTTATTTTACGTGTTTGTCCATTTTAACAGATGTTAGGAATAAATCAAACCTTTTGATTTCGTTGGCACGAAAAGCTTCTTAATCGCAATGTCATCAATAATGGGCCCACACGTGGGGTCATCTTCCATACCAGGATTCGTAAAAACAACACTTGCATCATCTTGCTCAGCTTGAAACGCCCAAGCGTAAGTATCCCATCCTTGAACACTATACAACGTTTGTAGATCAATGGTCTGCGAAGCTGGTGGGACAGACACATTCAACGACTCTAGCTGTGCACACGTGCGAGAAGCACTAAATGTGATCGAATAAATCTCGCCTTTTTCCAACTTTACCCCTTGACTAATCTGAGCATCATTACCTAGCCTAACGGCGTGCCTGCCTTCTGGCACAATGAGGATCATTCCACCTTGTTTTTGCCCTGAGGTCACGACCTCAACTGTCCCGTTTAACTTCCAGCTTGGGACAGCGTTAGGACCATCTCCAACACCATCATCGGCAAAGCCTCCAGTTGGGGCGGTCTCAAAGTCACCATTGAGTAACAAGCCTATAAAATCGATTAAGAAAACCGTTTGTAACCACTAGAAAATATAAATATGAGACTAGAAATAATTATGTTAACTTGTTATAAATCACATGTATGATATTTTAAATTACCTTTCATGTCTAGCTTATGTTAAAGACATACAGTTAAGTTTGTATTATTTTACTACGGAGTGAGCTAGTAATCTATAGTATCAATGTTTTAAATACCGGTATTTTAGTTATACCGGATTATCCTCCGGTACCGGTATTACCGGTATATACCGGACACAACCTGGAGCAGAAAAAAAGAACAGAAGCAGAAAAATAGAACAGAAGCAGAAAACTGGAGCAGAAAAACAGAAAACTGAAGTAGAAAAAACTGAAGCGGAAGCTGAAAAAACAGAAGCATAGATTGAGTTGCTAATACAGAAAATCACCTTAAGAAAGTTGCCAATCGGAACTGCTGTTGGCTGCCGGAAGTGGTGGTGGTGGTAACATACCCCGATTGGAGAAATAAGGAGGCCGATCGGAACTGTTGTGGAGAAATAAGGAGGCCGATCGGAACTTTTTTGTTTGGTGGCTATCAATGTCTTTGATCGGAACCAGTGGTGGTGGTGTTTTTGTTTGGTGGCTGTGATGTTTTTGGTGGAGAAATAGGATTATGTTTTGTCAAATAAGATAAAAGGCCAATCCCTTTTTTGTTTTTCTTTTTTAATTGAATTTTTTTTTATATACAAATATACTTACCGCCGGTATTTCCGGTATTTTGCAAATACCGGCCGGTATTACCGTAGGGCGGTATAATCAAAATACCGTGACAAGTTATACCGGCCGTGCCCCGGTACCGGTAATACCGGCCGGTATTTACCGGTATTTAAAACATTGTATAGTATATAGATTTATAACATTTTTTTAATATTAGAAATATCTTTTTAGTCAAAGATGCCATGACGAGCCAAATGGGGGTACACATTTGCGCGGTAAAACAAACACTAGAATCCAGAAATATAACAATAATTTCACGCGTTCACTTTATAGAAAATAGTTTCTTTTAACTTGGGTAAAGCATATTTCTTAAATTAATTTGTCTTTTGTATTTGGGGTTACTCATAAAAGTCATAAACATTAAACAAGTAAATCTTATCCTATTCTTATCCGTATACTTTAGCTCTTTAACCCTCAATTAATTTTTTTTTACCAAGCTACTTGTTTACATGGTTTGTTTTAGATGGAAAAAAGTCAAAAACTATACACGATTCGAGTACAATAATTTGTATATAAGGTCTACCTAATGTTTTTTAGTGGCCCAATGATGTGACTTTTTTCCTATAGCATCACATGGCCAATTTAACTTTTGCTAAATTGTACCAATTAAAAAGACAACGAGAACCCAAATAGGATTTTATTGTTATTGTTATGAGGGACATGTGCAAAATGATAGACAAAGGCACAAGGACCATGTTGAAAGTTATCTAGTGAGATATCTTTGATAGTGATCATATCAAGTATGTAAAATGAAAATTGAGAAAGTACCACAGTTAGAAGTGGTATAGTGACACTTTTAGATGGACAAAACCAAACTATCCAAGGGGGTGCAAACTAAAACTTGCTAAAACCATCAATTTGATCATATTGGTGATGGGTCAATTATGTAATGAATGTAGTTTCTGAAATGGTCGAAAAATGAATTTATTGACATAGCTCGATAAAAGCCCAACGTATTCAATTCCAATTAAATTTCATGTCATAGCAATCATGAAATAACTACAACATTAATGTACCCCTTTTTTTTGGCTAGAAAATAGTGTAACCATGAGAACGGTCCAGATCACATTACACATAAAGTCAAACCGGGTCATGGGTATGATAGGCAAATTAACGCACACACAACAGTTAAGGATCAAATAGGTTAGCTTTAGAGCATTTGGTACGCACGGCTGCTAGCATTTGGTACGCACGGCTGTCATAGGTTTTGGCGCCGTCAAGACCAGCCCACGCGGTTTTTTTTTTTTAATTGGGTTATGTGTGAGCCAGGGGGTGTCTCATAACACCGGAAATGAAGGAGGGTGTTTTGGGCTGAGTTATAAGTTATGGTGTTTTAGAAAAAGCGCTGAAGTGACATAATTTTACCCATGACACCGTAAGTACTGCTCTTAACATGTTACACTTTCAAACTCGATTTATCTAAATCTTAATGTAGATCATAAACTTTAAAGGAACAAAATTCACCTATTATAGGTTGATAATGACATATCATATCATATGCAAAGTACGCAACATAAAGGGTAAACAATTGATTATGCTTCTGTAACAACCTTCTGAAAGTCTGATGCAAGTTGTTGATATAAAGTGCAAAGCTAGTCTTAAATACTAATGGGTCAGTTTATAAGGACCCTTACAGGGAGGGTTTCGATGATTGAAAACTCTGGACGGTTGTATCATGTGCTTCGTGATTTGTACATATAGCCTATAGGGAAGGTATTTATAACATGCCCTCTTAATAATATTTATTTTCTACTTATTATAATAATAATAAAAAAAATGTTTACTAAATTAAGTGGTTTGGACTAATATCTATATTAGCTACTTATTTAAGAAATATAAGTTTTTTTGTTGGGTCTCCCATTAAAATGAAACAAAAGGTTAGACTCAGGTGGTGTTTGTTTATTAAGAGGGTCTGAATCTGAATCTGAACCGCACGTCTGAATCTGAATCTGATGCGTAAATGTCTGAATCTGAACGCATCTGAACGGGAAAAAAAAACTCATGTTTGAACGGGAAAAAAAAAAAAAAAAAAAATTGGTTATTTTGTGTCAACAAGAGGCATTCAGACGCGTTAAGACACCCCTCTCAGGTCTTGACCATTAAGATCTAACTGCATCTGAATGCGTCTGAACGAAAAAAAAAAAACAAACGGTCTGAACGACAAAATGTCTGACCGATTCAGACATTTGTGTCGTTCAGACGTCAGTCAGAGGCAAAAAAAAAATCATACGCAGCCTCACTAAATAAGTGAAATAGAAGCAACGCCTGAGAAACATAGTACCATTTTTAGCTCAAACTATCCTATAAGAATTTGTTGGCTTAAATAATCTCGCTCCAAAACACTTTCTTTTTCTACCCATAAACAAACACATAAAACACAATATATTCCGATATTTGGTAAAGATTAGATGGGTCAGCCAATAAACATCTTTTGTCTTTTCTATATAAGATACAATTAATACTTTACATATACGCATACTTTTTAGTATTATTGTAAGAATAACCTAATTATATAAAAACATAGGTAAAATATTTTTTGCACATTCTTTAATTTTATCTCTTTTGAAGCATTTCTTCGGCTTTTATCACAGTACAAAACTTTCATAAAATTCTACAAAATATAACAAATGTGTTACAAAAGGTATCAAACAAAAGGGGTGCATTATGACTTGTACATTATGCTAAAACTAATAATAATAACCAGATTTTCAGGAGCAATGTCATTTACTGTCTACAATTCTAAATAAATAAATGACCAACACAATAATACACACATTCTATTTATATTTTATAGCATTAATCAAACTTAACAATCCAAAACACTCAAACATGTTAAAAAACAGATCTAAAGTACCTTAAAACTAAAACACTCCAACAAAACACAAAAACAGATCTCAAAGACACTAACTAACAACATATGAAAAAAAAACATATTTGTCTCAAAATAAGTGTCCACGTTACTATTTTAGTTCGCCAAATAACATTTAATTAGTTAACAATGAAATCTTTGTAACTTACTAAAACTATATAACACCGATAAAGTGGACACTTATTTTGAAACAGAGCTATAAATAGATTAAAGCAAAGTGTACTTACCATCTTCTGCAGCAAAAACAGCAACTAACTGTGTGATTAGAAGACAAAACAGTGGAACTAATGTTGTTGTTGAAGCCATTTTTGTGCTGTGTTTTTTTCTCTCACTAGAAAACGAGTGAGTGAAGAGTTGAGTGACAAGAGTGTCGCTTTTTAACCAAGATTCCAGCTCTTTGTTTTAATAATTGTTTTATAAATTTAATGATGAAAGTGAATAATTTTTCATTATTTTTTGGGTAAAGTAAATTCCTTCCTTCCATTATCTTTGAGTAAACTACACCAATGGTCCTTGTGGTTTGCGTTGACTGGCGGATTTGGTCCTTTGACCAAAAAACTTGCGCCGGTGGTCCTTAAGTCAGAAACGTTATGCACCGTTAGTCCCTCATGCCACGTGGCATCACAAGGCCCCACAAACTGATGATAACGCCCGTTATCTATTGGAATTAAAGGGGTAAAATCGTCAATTCAGGTTACACTCTTTTCCCACTTAAATATCTAACCCTATTATGTTTATCCGCCCCCTTCCATCTCTCTATCATCTCCAAACCCAGTCAACTCTCATACCTGCATCATTCCAAACCGATCAAAGACCCTCTCTCAATCTCAGATGCGATAATGATTTTCCATTAAAGTCTGAATCTTGAACGAATAACAGTAAGAAAATAACGGTTTAGATTATGAAGATGTGAGGATGTAGTTGGTGGTGGTGGGTTTAATGGAGGTGATTGAAGATGTGAGGAAGATAACGGGATGAGATTGAGGTGTTTGCTAAAGGTTTGGATAACTGACCATGGTATTCGGTTTGTTGCTCTGAGTTGCAAATTCTTAACAGAGGTGAATCTTGGTCGTTGCAAAAACATAACTGACCATGGTATTCGGTTTCTTAACAAAAATTGTTGTCAACTTAGATCACTCAACATATATGGATGTGATAAAGTTATGAACCTTGCCGAGGGTATGCAACACTGTTTGCGCATGCCCAATGTCCCAGTTGCAGTGATCCTATGAATGTTGAGGCGAAAATTGTTATTCCGAAGGAAGCAGCGGTGGAGGTGAAGAAAAAAAAAAGCGACTGGAGGTTATGTGAAGGAAGTCGTGACATATATGGTGATGGATGATTTAATGGTGAAGCCCATGTCCACCATCTCAAGCATCACTCTCATCAATAGCTTTGCTGTGAAAGATCTGAGCCAACTTGAGGAAAGAGTGGTCTCTTTTGGGAAAGATGAGGTATTCATAGTCTGTTTTTTGTGGTTCTATTTAATGTTTGTTGATACTTATGTGATTATGTGAATATTCGTCGTTTGGATTTTGATAGGCGTTGAAGTTGTTGAAGGCATCTTTGTCGACAGATAAGGTGCTTACTACTCTATTTCTGAACAAGAACTATGCTAATTAGCAGCTTAATATGTTCAACAAGTGGGGTGATGGAAAGTTATGTACTTGATGTTTTTATTTCTAAGGCAATTGATGTAATTTGGAGATACTTCATGTGATATTGGTGTGCAAATCATATTGTGACAAGATTGGGATTCTGGTTGGGAGTCAATTGGACTGTATTGCATAAATTTGGGTTAACTCTTGATTTTTTAAATCTCAATTGGGTTTTGCTTTGATTTTAATATAGTTTCTGGGTTTTGATTCAATTTCAGTATAATTTCTGGGTTTTTGTAAAAAAAATGGTTCTGTCTGTCTATTGATTGGTTATTAGATCAGGCTGTGGTTATTACATCAGATCTGAAGGTTTCGATCGGATTTTGATTTTGTGTTTGATTTTTATGTTTGATTGGATTTGTATATTTGGGTTCATCATCTTTTGATGATTTTTTTGAGTGTGACGAATTATGAGTGGAGCGTGGGTGATGATAGATCTGTGTGTTGTGTTTGTGGCCGGAGATGGTATGGCCGGAGATGGTGTGGCCGGAAGTGGTGTGACCGGAGATGGTGGTGGTTTGGATGGTAGTGATTGTTGTTGTTTCCTCATATTGTTTCTGCATAAAATTCAATAACAACAAATCTGATCTCCTGATGGTAGTGATTGTTGTTGTTTCCTCATATTGTTCTGTTGGTGATGTTTGTGTGTTGGTGATGTCTGGGTTTATTGTTGTTGATGTGTTAAAGATCTGGGTTTTTAAAGTGGGTGAAGATATTGTTTGAAAAAACATAGGTGCAAAATAATTAAGGATGCATATCTAGTTTAAAGTAAAAGATGAAGATGAAGAGTGTTTGGATTTGTGAAATAGATGAGTGGGGTTTTTTTTTTGCTATTGGTTTCTGGGTTTTGCTTAGAATCATGAATCTTGGTGAACCCAGATGGGGATTTTGATTTGGTTAAGTGGTTTGGTGTTTGTGTTTGTGTTTGTATTTTAATTTTGAGTAAATTACACCGTTGGTCCTTGTGTTTGTGTTCAGATTTGTGTTTGTGTTTGTGTTTGTGTTGTGAAATGACGAAAATACCCCTTTAAATCCAATACTTAACGAGCGTTAGTGAGAGTTAGTGGGCCACGTGGCATGAGGGACTAACGGTGCATAACGTTTCTGACTTAAGGACCACCGGCGCAAGTTTTTTGGTCAAAGGACTGAATCCGCCAGTCAACGCAAACCACAAGGACCATTGGTGTAGTTTACTTCCTTCCATTATCTTTTTTTACCAATTAGGTACAGGGAAAAGGAAAGTGTTCGCACGCTCTTTTTGTTCCTTCACACGTCCAATCAAAGTGTTGTGCGGTGTGTCGCCTAGTGTGTATTATTTTTGGGTTATTTTTAGGTGTGGAGCACACCCTCTCATAGCGAGTAGATGTATCGCTGTCTTGTACGGTATGCATCGCGATTTGTATAGTTTGACTAAATCTTTTGATGTGATAACATAGGGATGGTATGTATAAAACATCCTTATAACACATCCCTATAACATGGGTTTTTATGGAGCATGTTATACATACCTTCTCTATGGGTTATATGTACAAATCACGAAACACATTATACAACCGCGCAGAGCTTGCAATCATTGGATACCCTCCCTATAAGAAGGGTCAACTGCCCCGTTTTTATTTTAGTTTTTATTCATGAAAAGGTAACATTAGCTTTAATCTACGAGACATGTTCAAGCCACCAATTTTCGCTTTCAAAAGATGTGTGCTCTGTTTTGAACTATTTTAAATTTCATATATGTTTCGGATAATTATACGTGAAAGAGAAAGGTTTGAGATGGTAATAAAAAAAATTTGTGTTCCTGAGATTTTTTAGGAGGAAAGAGGAAAGTAAAGGATAGTAAATTACATCAAAATTACTCTCCTAATTTACTTCCCAAATTGGGATGAAATGGAGTGAAGTTGATTTTAAAGCTCTTTTTTTGTTATTTCCTTCTCTTTTATTTTCATCTCGGGAACACAAGAAAAAAAAAATTCTTATTCCTCTCCTCTTTACTTTACTCATTTTTCCCTCTCCATCTCTCTTCTTTCCGTTTTATTGAATTTCACTTTAATTTCTCAAATCTTTAATTGGTCAGAAATAGTAGGTGATCTACCACCATCACCTCCTTCCTTCACGCTTGATTCCCATTAGTCCCTCCCCTTGACGCGCAACCCTCCCTTTTGGCACTGGTTTGGTGGTGTGCGTCACTAAACGTTTGCACTCTTTTTGTGTGTGTACTATGGGGTGTGTTTTGTACAATGTTGCAAAAATCGTGAATCGGTAGCGTGGCGGTCGACCACCCTGCAGCGATTAATCGGCCAAGGTGGGATTAATCGGTGATTAATCGGATTGGCATGTTTTGGGTATTTCTGGAGACCAAACTAAAGATCGTAACTGATTCCAAGCCTACTATGTTTTCAAACCTCAATAAAAGGCACAATTCTGATTATGAGGCTCATTGTGTGTTATAAGTGAAATAAACGATCCCCAAATTAAGTAGAATGCCTAAATTTTTATTTTTTTTAAACCTGGCCGATACGGCCGATTTCTGGCCGATACGGTAGATTTCTGGCCGTTTTTTGCCCCAAACCGATTTTTTGTCCGATTTTCATAATTCGACAAGGTCGGCGGCCGATTACCGATATATCGGCAATTAATCGGCCGCCACGGCCGATTTTTACAACATTGGTTTTGTATAAATTGTAGTAATTTTATATGTTTTGTTTAGTGGTGATCATTACACTTGTTTGATGATACCTTTGTTGATATGTTGTATAATGATGTGATGCTGACGTGAAAATAGTGGTTTCATGACCATTACACATTGTCTAAGACTGGTTTTAATGGTGACCATTAACGTTACATTCACGTCAGCGTCATATCACCATTTAGCTCATGCTCATCACTATTATCATCACCTTTTACATTTTATGGTCATCATCATTAAAAATACTCACTTTATACAAACATGTCCTGCAAAATACCTCACACATACTCACAAACCAAAAAAGATAATAGCGAGGGGACAATATGTGCAAAAGATAATGGTGATAGGCTATAGGGTGTCTTTTTTGGTCATGGTGCGTGAGAGGGTAATAAAGGGTGATGGGTCACCACCCATTAAAACAAGTCTCAGACTAGGTGCAATAGCGACTTTTCCTCACCTTTCACCTCATCACCATATCACCATTTATCACATCACCACTCCTCTCACATTTCATTCAAGATGGTCGCTAGTCCTTTCACATTTCATTCAAGATGGTCACTAGTCCATCACAAATAAAATATTTAATAATAAAAGATGTCTACTTCGCATAAATGCCGAAAAATAAGCTAGGTAATCCTACCCCCTTTTTTTTCCCTTGCTCACGAGTCACCTAGGTCTCCACAGTGGTATGCACGAGTGAGGATGGTCCTCAAGAGTGAGCACCACTACTCCCGATAGCCTAAGCCCTAAAGTTCAAAGTCTTGAGGTCACGAATGCATAACCACTTTGTTGATAGTGTCATTAAATTATCATAATAATTTTATTAATTATTTATCTACATATAATATTACTTGCTTTTTAAAAAAGTTGCTTTCATAAATAATCTCCAAAAAGATGAAATTATTTTACCCACCTAAGTTCTTAGAGACACTTTCCCTTTATTCTTTTTGCAATCACTATACAAGATTAATAATTGTTTCATCTTCCAAAATTAAAATTTAACTTTGATTACACGCAGTTTTTGATGCGTGTACTTTTTCTAAAGGTGTTTAAAGACATTCGTTTGGCTATTAATTTTTCCAAAACTAAGATGCTAAACTGCATATGATTTAATTACGATGGTTGTTTCTTCGAATAAAGAAAATGATTAATTTCATATATCACACTATTTTCATTATTAATTTCATATATACCTAAAATGCAAGTATTGAATGCATAAAATACAATATTTTTAATGCATGTTTGAGTATATATATGAAATTTTCAACTTAAAAAAAGGGAGATATGAAATTGCTTAGGGCATTGGCAACCCAGCACTCGGAGTGCTGGGAGGATTCTCACCGACCAATCACAGAGTGCCATGTGGCAGGAGTATTCTGAAGACAAAACTGTTGGCAGTGGGAGGATTCTAAAGGATTCGGAGTCATGCCTCAAAAAATAAAGGCACAAAACACAATTTCATCCAAAAAATTTTGTCCTTTTGCACAATTCGGAGTCATGCTTCAGCGTGTTAATTCCCACTCCGAATCATAGGATTCTAGAGTCTTAGGGGTTGGAAGCGGTGTAGATTCGAAGTCTTGCCATGATTCTAGAGCATAACGCAACGATTGCCGATGCCCTTACGAACAAAAAGTATTATTAGAGATTAAATATGCTTTGTTAGCAAGAAGTAAGGCATAAACGCGTATAGTTATCGGGATACCGTGTTTTGGGAAGTGGGTCGTGATGGTGGTCTACGAATGGGGCCCTTGGCATTTGTGTGGGGGCCGGGTCCATTCCCACCACAAAATGTTGACTAAATAACCCCTTTGTTTGTAGTTTTGTAAAACGAATAATGATTCACAAGGTTAAAAGTTGCCTGTTGAAAAACGATTCCCATTATATTTACATTAGAGGGATATATATTTGGACCATTACAGTTCTGTTAGTTGATATTTTCACTCAATACAGATTAAGACACTATGATATATGCCAAATGATAGATATGTAAATGAATGAGGTTCTTTTATTTATGCTATCTGGAAATGACGAATCCGTGACTCATATGCACACGTTATTATCGGAGTATTTCCGTGACCGTTTCTAACTTTGTCTCTAGCTAAGCCGACACGTGTACCTAGTTAAGTACGAAACATAGTAATTAAGGGGGACAAGTTATACAAGCCCCCCTTTTTTTTGTTATCCAACCCCCCCCCCCCCCCCCCCCCCTTTTTTTTTTTTTTAATAATTTTATTTATATCAAAAAACTATAAACCTGAAAGTACGGAACAAAAAATATAAAGTTTAATATGTCAAACGCTAAAAACTGTCAGAAATACGGAACAGAAACTGACAGAAAACTGTGTTATACTGCAAAATAAAAAGAAGATTCCCTTTGTCCCCTATGATTTGACATCATAGGGGGGCTTGTATAGTATAACCCTACTAGACATTGTGTATTAAGGTTCGGATGTCAGACTTATAACATTGGTTTAACTTTGTTAATTAATTCCATATTTATTTCATTTTTTTGGGATAAAAGTTTGATATTTAAGATTGTATTTTGAATTTTATTGATGTGAAGTGTTTTGTATTTCTAACCTAAACTCTCATACATGTCATCAATCAACCATTTGAGAAATTTTATTTCTTACTCTTTTAGTACTATAGCTTACATTTTGTTTTGTTTAGAAGAGGCCCATTTCAATCACGTACTAGGAAAAGTTATGTTCGGGCCCAATATCTCTAGAGTTCGAGCTCCAAAGTCCAAAATACTTGGATCGTGAAATTCGCGAGTCTTATCGAGCTTCAATTAAATTACATTTGTACCTTTTTATATACATATATTTACTTAGTTTTCATACAAATCAAGTCGAGCCAAGCTTGATATGCCTTGTATTAATCGAGTTCGAGCCTTAAATGTGGAAATAATCGAGCTCGAGTTGAGCTTCGAGCTCGAAATTTAAAGCTCGACCGAGCTCGAGTCGAGTTTTGAGCTCGAGTTTTAGTATTCGGGTCGAACTCGAGCTTGACAATACTCGGCTCAACTCGGCTCATTTACACTCCTATTCGATAGTCTTATAATATCTTAGGTTACAAAAGTAGAAAAGGAAAAAAGAGGAAGTGAAAGCAATCATATGACGAATGTCATACAGTTAGAAGATTTTTTCTAATAATTCATACGTTGTTTGATATCACAAAATTAAGGTGAGATTGTAAATCAATGTATCCAAATTTAGAAGCTAGTAAAGATCAGAGTATAAGAAGAGAGCCAAAGACAGCACGACATATATACAAAGGTACATGTTTATTCCAATTGTGACTCAACATAGTTCACGATTAAATACATAGTTACGTCACACAACATTTAAAAAATGACAAGGATGCTAAAACACATATATTATACATTAAAAGTTGCCTTTCTAGCTATTAGAAAACACAACTCTTTAACACATTATTCTCGATCTCAAGCTTATTAGCTTCTTATACTTAATTAAAAGGTACGTGCCAATTCCAACCACATGCATGCATGTTGTTGTATACTGTATTTGCGAGCCTTCCTAGTGACCTGGAGCAAGAATGACTCCCAAATTGTCAAGGTAATCTCCAGAGTTTCCGAAGAATCCTGTAATCTTTCCTTTAACCACGGGCAGTGAGAACGAAATTCCCCATGCATTTCCCCAGAAGCCCCCGTCCCCATATGGACCGTATACCTTTCCCCCGACTTTAAAAGACTATGATAATATGACGATAACACCCTTAAATTCTCCAAATATTCCACTAATCCCAGTTAAGGTATTCCCAATATAATACCAATGGGAAGCTGATTATGAAATTAAAAAAGTAAGAAGATATATTTCATGCGTAGATACATATAAATAGATGATATATATATATATATATATATATATATATATATATATATATATATATGAAAGGTCACGTACTATTTCAACTTTACCATCATCCCAATCGGTGCCGTATTTTGGAGAATTGATTTGTCTACCTTGTGGATTGAGATAAGTGAACTGGATCGAATATATGCATTGTCCGTTACTAACGACTCGGATTTTAGAAAGCTGACAATCATTAGGTATTGAAAATGTTCACGGTTCATTTCCACCGCGCTGCCTCCCCATCATTGGCGAAGCTTGCCAAGTTTTAGTGGGGGTCGGGATCTAATATACCGAAATTTCACAATTAAAATGGGGGGTCGAAACCTAATATACCGAAATTTTTCTACACGAAAACTATATACCCCCTATATCGCAAAAAAAATTTGGGGGGGTGGGGCGCCCCCCCCCCCCCCCGGCCCCTATAAAGCTTCGCCCCTGCTCCCCATCCTCCAACTTTTACGTCATGACTACCCTTAATTACAACAAGCCTGTTGTTAGACCCGTTTCCCAAGTACTTGGACCCCACCTAGATGAAAATGGATTAAGGACTTTACGTGATTGGCCAGTCAACGAATGTTGCATAGTGGTCAAACCCAATAGTCAAAGTGATAGTCAAAGAATGTATAATGTGGTAATAGAAAGTATTATGTAGCACCACTAGAAAGGAAATAGCCTTAAAGGACTAGAGTTGTAATATGTTAAATGTATTATAAGTTATAAAGTTTGTGGTGGCCAAAGTAGGAGGTAAAGAGACTTAAAGGAATATTCTTGCCACAAGGGCAAACTGTAACACCCCAACCCGACGAGGTTAAAGATGTCACAAATACATGGTTTCATATCAGATACAAGCATTCAAGAAATAAAAATAGCGGAAGCTTTAACATTAAAATCCAGGGGAAATAAGTCAACACGACTTATATCATGTGCAAGACAGGAATAATGAAGTACAAAACTGAATCCAAATGCCCAAACAATGGTCACACTAGAATGACAGGGTCTAAACTTCACACAAGTTGCTCTCATCCCAAGCTAAAAACCCGGCTCCTAGCTTAAATGTACCTACCGCAGGAAAAGAAATGCGGCTGAGCTACGAGAGCTCAGTGAACAAATATAACGGAAACAAAGCAGTAGTAACGGAAATATAAAGTAAAAGGAATAATACCAGGAGTAACAAGAGTCAGGAAAAGGAATACAAGAGAGTTATGCAGACATACCAGGAATTTAGAATGGTTACAATGGTGAAAGTAAATGAAACCAGAACCCATCACAATCCCAAGTCAAATCAAGTCAGGTCCAAACTCAGGTTAAGTGTCAGGTCAAGTAACAGCTCACAAGGTTACAAGGTTTCAGGAGAACAGAAATCCACTACGAGCCCAAAACATATCAAATCACATCACATATATCAGGGTGTATGGAGGGGTGACCTCAGCATACCAGGAAACAGGGTGAGGGGATACCTCCAGGGGTTGGAGTCGCGAACTCCCAGGGGTGTGAAAGACGTGTATCGCACACACTCGTCAGTCACCAGGATATAACAGGAAATATAACAAATCAGGACATGTCTAGGATGCATCCATGCGCCCCCGCAGGCCACAGGGTCTTCCTCTACATAACAAATCAAATCAAGTCGGGGACGGTGTAACCAAATCACTAGGGCTACACACTAGTCATGCCGGTGGTGCATCACAGACATGGACATGAAACCCTCATGCCTAGTGGATGGCTCGTAGTCTCAAACTGTGGGTCAAGGTCAAGTATCAAGTCTCGGGTATCAAGTGTCAAGTCTCAGGTATCAAATATCAGGTATCATATCAGGGTTCATATCAGGGTTCATATCAGGATTTAAGACAGGAGATCAATGCAGAGGTTCATTATCAGGAGGTCAATATCAGAAAGGTCCAATACTAGAAGGTTCATAATAGTTTATTATAAGAAAATCCCTTTTACATGGTTTTAATAATATGGTCCTTAGAACAGTTTCATAATAAAAGTCCTTTAAAGAAATGTTTCAAAACCTCTTCATATATATCTAAAAAGTAGTTGTAAAATCCTATGAACCTTCAAGTACCCAAGGTCTTAATTATCCAGGTTATCAGGGGTGAACAAGTCATGTCAAGTGTCGTATCAGGGTTCAAGTCAAAGGTTCAAGTCAAATGGTTCATATCAAGTGTATCAAGGTTCAAGTTCAGGTTTATGACAAGGTTCAAGACAAAGGTTAAAGCAAAGGTCCAAATATATGGTTCACAATACAAGGGAAACATAACAATGAATCAGGAATCAGAAATGAGACGAAGGCTCTTTACAAGAAGAGCAGAATATCTGTACCTTATTCAAATAGCAAGCACAAACAAAAGAGTAGCTGACAGGGATCAAGATCACTCCCTCCTCGAACCTAAAGGAGTAGAAGACAGAAATATGAAAGGGGTTCAGTTATCTTCCCATTATAAGTAACTTCCATTTTTAGTAACTTTCCATTTTTAGCAGGTTTCCATAATTAGTAAGCTACCACATTTAGCAAGATTCAAGTGATATAATTCAAGTCAAGTCTTTAATTAGCTTATTATGGAAGTAACATTCATTTTAACAAGTTACACAAGTTCAGGGTTAGTTATGACAAGTTTTCATAGTTCAGGGTTATAAGTGTAAATTTACCAAAGTTAAAGGTCCACATTAAAATTATCATCATTTTACCATTCAAACACTTATACTTTCCAGAATTACACATTTAGCCTTCAAGTTTCGTAATTTACGATTTACACCCTTTTAATTAATTAATTACAAATTAAACCTTATACTTATATAATTTACAAATTAACCTTCACAAGATTCATATTACACATCAAGTCCTTTTATTCCTTCAAATTACAGAAAGTAACCCTCAATATTATTATGTTACAAACAGCCCTTAAACTTTCGGTAAATTACATATTTAGTCCTTGTACTTATTACATTACAAATCGATTTAAATAATTAACCATAATTACATATTAAGTCCATAAATACTCAAAATTACACACTTTACCCTTCATACTATTATTTACTTCGAGACCCATCCATTTTCCAGAAATTACACATTTAGTCCCTCACTTTATATTTATTTTCAAATCGCTATTAATATTACAAATTAAACCCTTTTCTTGCCTAATTTACATATAAGACCCTCATTTTATAATTTTTATATCTTCCCCCTGATCTATAAAACATTACAAAAATATCCCCCAAGTTTTAAAATTTACAAAACACCCCCTTAACAATTAATTATTCAATCGGTAACCATAAAATCATATCAAAATTCAATTCTAAAATCCCCAATCATTATACCATCATTTTATCATCATTGTACAGTGTTTACTTCCAGATTTCATAATTTTAAAACCCTAATTCGATTGGTTTCATATTTGTTCCACGATTTTCCTTTTTTTGTTCTAAAACCGATTATCACTAAAATTCCATAAATCATGCATTCGAATTCAATAAATCAAAACACCATTTTTCTCATGTTATAAGAAACATATAGAACCCATGAAAATTATTTACATGTTCAGGAAAAATCGCATGAATTAATAAGAATTCGATTTCGATTTTAGGGTTTATAAACCCATTATTTTCTATTCGGCCAAAATACAATGCATGGTTCGATTTAAGTATTTTTCCCATGTTATATATGATTAAGAGAGAGCTAGAAAAATACCAGAAAAATTATAGATCAAGGGATTCACACGCTATGGATTATTGTTGCTCGATTGCACTTTTTCGACCCAAATAAATCACCACAGCCAAACGATCGACCCTAGGACCTTGTAGCTATTTTTACCACCTTCTTGGCACTATGAAGAACTCCAGAAAATTGCCTCTTTGCTTCAGAAAATTTGGATGTGATGTGGGTGATTTTTGAGAGTGGCGGCTAAAAGAAATTAGGGTTAAATGGGAGAGAAATGATTTAGGGATTGATATAAATGTGTTAGACCGAGTAATATGGGGGAGGATTGAGCCAAATAACCGGCCTTCATAATGGCCCAAATCAATTTACCCTTTTTAACTTATTTCCTTAATTTATTTTATGTTATAAAGGTTTTTAAATAATAAAGATTGTATATATTATTTTATATAATTCGGCCAAAGTGATTTTTAAGTGAAATAATACATTTTTGTACTTGTAAAAATATTTGGAGCTTGCCTCAAAATTATCTTACTTGATTTGTAGTTCGTTTCCAGAGATTCGGGATTAATTCGGAACTTTAATTAAGCTTTAATTAAATTTTAAAGTTTCAGGGGCATTTTGGTAATTTTGCATGTTTTAGATTTTCGGGTTTTACAACTCTTCCCCTCTAACAGAAAAATTTCGTCCTCGAAATTTGCAAGGACATAGAAATGAAAGAGAACGGAAACAAAACAAGGACATACCAGACGCCTTATCTGCCTGGTCACGAGAAAGCGAGAAAACACGACCGGTAGTAGGAGTAGGAGAAGGAGGGCCAAGATATTTCTCAAGTGGTTCTGGATTCCGCCTCGGACAATCTTTCAACTTATGCTCCCACGAACCACACCTAAAACAAGCTCCAGAAGTCGTACGACAAAATCTCGTATGATTCTTCCCACACTGTGGACAACTAGCTGACCCCTGACTGTCGCTGCGCCCCCGATGATCGCCATCCTGCCTAGAAGCTGACCTCGAATCCCGACCTCGAATCTGATTTCTTCTGGTCGTAGCTCTTGCCCGAATACTCCTTGACGTCCCGACTCTGAATCTGCTGCTGCACCTTGTCGCCATCGCGGTCTCGTTTGTAACCAACGCCCTCATGAAAATCTCGATGTTGCGAGCTGCATCGCAACATGCTGACGGTTCCGCAAACTCCGAATTAAGCCGACGATCAAGAAAATATGACAGAACAGAACATGAAGAATGACAGAGCAGAATCAAGGAAAAATGACAGAGCATAACAGGAAAAGAGAGTGCGCGAAAGGAAACCTAATGTCTACCCAATCCTCACAGGTCACGAGCCTAAGCTCTAAGGGTTTCGGATGCCTATTCTCTGATACCATAAATTGTAACACCCCAACCCGACGAGGGTAAAGATGTCACAAATACATGGTTTCATATCAGATACAAGCATTCAAGAAATAAAAATAGCGGAAGCTTTAACATTAAAATCCAGGGGAAATAAGTCAACACAACTTATATCATGTGCAAGACAGGAATAATGAAGTACAAAACTGAATCCAAATGCCCAAACAATGGCATAACAGAAATAATATCCAAATGGTCACACTAGAATGACCGGGTCTAAACTTCACACAAGTTGCTCTCATCCCAAGCTAAAAACCCAGCTCCTAGCTTAAATGTACCTGCCGCAGGAAAAGAAATGCGGCTGAGCTACGAGAGCTCAGTGAACAGATATAACGGAAACAAAGCAGTAGTAACGGAAATATAAAGTAAAAGGAATAATACCAGGAGTAACAAGAGTCAGGAAAAGGAATATAAGAGAGTTATGCAGACATACCAGGAATTTAGAATGGTTACAATGGTGAAAGTAAATGAAACCAGAACCCATCACAATCCCAAGTCAAATCAAGTCAGGTCCAAAGTCAGGTCAAGTGTCAGGTCAAGTAACAGGTCACAAGGTTACAAGGTTTCAAGAGAACAGAAATCCACTACGAGCCCAAAACATATCAAATCACATCACATATATCAGGGGTGTATGGAGGGGTGACCTCAGCATACCAGGAAACAGGGTAAGGGGATACCTCCAGGGTTTGAAGTCGCGAACTCCCTGGGGTGTGAAAGACGTGTATCGCACACACTCGTCAGTCACCAGGATATAACAGGAAATATAACAAATCAGGACATGTCTAGGATGCATCCATGCGCCCCCGCAGGCCACAGGGTCTTCCTCTACATAACAAATCAGATCAAGTCGGGGACGGTGTAACCAAATCACTAGGGCTACACACTAGTCATGCCGGTGGTGCATCACAGACATGGACATGAAACCCTCATGCCTAGTGGATGGCTCGTAGTCTCAAACTGTGGGTCAAGGTCAAGTATCAAGTCTCGGGTATCAAGTGTCAAGTCTCAGGTATCAAATATCAGGTATCATATCAGGGTTCATATCAGGATTTAAGACAGGAGATCAATGCAGAGGTTCATTATCAGGAGGTCAATATTAGAAAGGTCCAATACTAGAAGGTTCATAATAATTTATTATAAGAAAATCTCTTTTACATGGTTTTAATAATATGGTCCTTAGAACAGTTTCATAATAAAAGTCCTTTAAAGAAATGTTTCAAAACCTCTTCATATATATCTAAAAAGTAGTTGTAAAATCCTATGAACCTTCAAGTACCCAAGGTCTTAATTATCCAGGTTATCAGGGGTGAACAAGTCATGTCAAGTGTCATATCAGGGTTCAAGTCAAAGGTTCAAGTCAAATGGTTCATATCAAGTGTATCAAGGTTCAAGTTCAGGTTTATGACAAGGTTCAAGACAAAGGTTAAAGCAAAGGTCCAAATATATGGTTCACAATACAAGGGAAACATAACAAAGAATCAGGAATCAGAAATGAGACGAAGGCTCTTTACAAGAAGAGCAGAATATCTGTACCTTATTCAAATAGCAAGCACAAACAAAAGAGTAGCTGACAGGGATCAAGATCACTCCCTCTTCGAACCTAAAGGAGTAGAAGACAGAAATATGAAAGGGGTTCAGTTATCTTCCCATTATAAGTAACTTCCATTTTTAGTAACTTTCCATTTTTAGCAGGTTTCCATAATTAGTAAGCTACCACATTTAGCAAGATTCAAGTGATATAATTCAAGTCAAGTCTTTAATTAGCTTATTATGGAAGTAACATTCATTTTAACAAGTTACACAAGTTCAGGGTTAGTTATGACAAGTTTTCATAGTTCAGGGTTATAAGTGTAAATTTACCAAAGTTAAAGGTCCACATTAAAATTATCATCATTTTACCATTCAAACACTTATACTTTCCAGAATTACACATTTAGCCTTCAAGTTTCGTAATTTACGATTTACACCCTTTTAATTAATTAATTACAAATTAAACCTTATACTTATATAATTTACAAATTAACCTTCACAAGATTCATATTACACATCAAGTCCTTTTATTCCTTCAAATTACAGAAAGTAACCCTCAATATTATTATGTTACAAACAGCCCTTAAACTTTCGGTAAATTACATATTTAGTCCTTGTACTTATTACATTACAAATCGATTTAAATAATTAACCATAATTACATATTAAGTCCATAAATACTCAAAATTACACACTTTACCCTTCATACTATTATTTACTTCGAGACCCATCCATTTTCCAGAAATTACACATTTAGTCCCTCACTTTATATTTATTTTCAAATCGCTATTAATATTACAAATTAAATCCTTTTCTTGCCTAATTTACATATAAGACCCTCATTTTATAATTTTTATATCTTCCCCCTGATCTATAAAACATTACAAAAATATCCCCCAAGTTTTAAAATTTACAAAACACCCCCTTAACAATTAATTATTCAATCGGTAACCATAAAATCATATCAAAATTCAATTCTAAAATCCCCAATCATTATACCATCATTTTATCATCATTGTACAGTGTTTACTTCCATATTTCATAATTTTAAAACCCTAATTCGATTGGTTTCATATTTGTTCCACGATTTTCCTTTTTTTGTTCTAAAACCGATTATAACTAAAATTCCATAAATCATGCATTCGAATTCAATAAATCAAAACACCATTTTTCTCATGTTATAAGAAGCATATAGAACCCATGAAAATTATTTACATGTTCAGGAAAAA